>CM026393.1:65377604-65439943 GCA_014843695.1 Archivesica marissinica
CAGTAGACTGGGCTACGACTGCTAGGTTTGCTGTCTGACGTGTAGATATGATATCTGCAGTAGACTGGGCTACGACTGCTAGGTTTGCTGTCTGACGTGTAGATATGATATCTACAGTAGAATGGGCTACGACTGCTAGGTTTGCTATCTGACGTGTATATATGATATCTGCAGTAGACTGGGTACGACTGCTACGTTTGTTGTCTGACGTGTTGATATGATATCTACAGTAGACTGAGCTACGACTGCTAGGTTTGCTGTCTGACGTGTAGATATGATATCTACAGTAGACTGGGCTACGACTGCTACGTTTGCTGTCTGACGTGTAGATATGATATCTGCAGTAGACTGGGCTACGCCTGCTAGGTTTGCTGTCTGACGTGTAGATATGATATCTACAGTATACTGGGCTACGACTGCTAGGTTTGTTGTCTGACGTGTATATATGATATCTACAGTAGACTGGGCTACGACTGCTAAGTTTGCTGTCTGACGTGTAGATATGATATCTGCAGTAGACTGGGTACGACTGCTAGGTTTGCTGTCTGACGTGAGATATGATATCTACAGTAGACTGGGCTACGACTGCTAGGTTTGCTGGACGTGTTATATGATATCTACAGTAGACTGGGCTACGACTGCTAGGTTTGCTGTCTGACGTGTGTATATGATATCTACAGTAGACTGGGCTACGACTGCTAGGTTGCTGTCTGACGTGTAGATATGATATATGCAGTAGACTGGGCTACGACTGCTAGTTTGCTGTCTGAAGTGTAGATATGATATCTGCAGTAGACTGGGCTACGACTGCTAGGTTTGCTGTCTGACGTGTAGATATGATATCTGCAGTAGACTGGGCTACGACTGCTAGGTTTGCTGTCTGACGTGTAGATATGATATCTGCAGTAGACTGGGCTACGACTGCTAGGTTTGCTGTCTGACGTGTAGATATGATATCTACAGTAGAATGGGCTACGACTGCTAGGTTTGCTATCTGACGTGTATATATGATATCTGCAGTAGACTGGGTACGACTGCTACGTTTGTTGTCTGACGTGTTGATATGATATCTACAGTAGACTGAGCTACGACTGCTAGGTTTGCTGTCTGACGTGTAGATATGATATCTACAGTAGACTGGGCTACGACTGCTACGTTTGCTGTCTGACGTGTAGATATGATATCTGCAGTAGACTGGGCTACGACTGCTACGTTTGCTGTCTGACGTGTAGATATGATATCAACAGTAGACTGGGCTACGACTGCTAGGTTTGTTGTCTGATGTGTAGATATGATATCTGCAGTAGACTGGGCTACGACTGCTATGTTTGCTGTCTGACGTGTATATATGATATCTACAGTAGACTGGGCTACGACTGCTAGGTTTGCTGTCTGACGTGTATATATGATATCTGCAGTAGACTGGGCTACGACTGCTACGTTTGTTGTCTGACGTGTTGATATGATATCTACAGTAGACTGGGCTACGACTGCTAGGTTTGCTGTCTGACGTGTAGATATGATATCTGCAGTAGACTGGGCTACGACTGCTACCTTTGTTATCTGACGTGTAGATATGATATCTGCAGTAGATTGGGCTACGACTGCTAGGTTTGTTGTCTGACGTGTAGATATGATATCTACAGTAGACTGGGCTACGACTGCTAGGTTTGTTGTCTGACGTGTATATATGATAGCTACAGTAGACTGGGCTACGACTGCTAGGTTTGCTGTCTGACGTGTTGATATGATATCTGCAGTAGACTGGGCTACGTCTGCTAGGTTTGCTGTCTGACGTGTATATATGATATCTACAGTAGACTGGGCTACGACTGCTAGGTTTGTTGTCTGACGTGTAGATATGATATCTACAGTAGACTGGCCAACGACTGCTAAGTTTGTTGTCTGACGTGTATATATGATATCTACAGTAGACTGGGCTACGACTGCTAGGTTTGCTGTCTGACGTGTTGATATGATATCGACAGTAGACTGGGCTACGACTGCTAGGTTTGCTGTCTGACGTGTAGATATGATATATGCAGTAGACTGGGCTACGACTGCTACGTTTGCTGTCTGAGGTGAAGATATGATATCTACAGTAGACTGGGTTACGACTGCTAGGTTTGCTGTCTGACGTGTAGATATGATATTTACAGTAGACTGGGCTACGACTGCTACGTTTGCTGTCTGACGTGTAGATATGATATCTACTGTAGACTGAGCTACGCCTGCTAGGTTTGCTGTCTGACGTGTAGATATGATATATGCAGTAGACTGGGCTACGCCTGCTAGGTTTGCTGTCTGACGTGTATATATGATATCTACAGTAGACTGCGCTACGACTGCTAAGTTTGCTGTCTGACGTGTAGATATGATATCTGCAGTAGACTGGGCTACGCCTGCTAGGTTTGCTGTCTGACGTGTATATATTATATCTACAGTAGACTGGGCTACAACTGCTAGGTTTGCTGTCTGACGTGTATATATGATATATACAGTAGATTTGGCTACGACCTCTAGGTTTGCTGTCTGACGTGTAGATACGATATCTACAGTAGACTGGGCTACGACTGCTAGGTTTGCTGTCTGACGTGTAGATATGATATATGCAGTAGACTGGGCTACGACTGCTAGGTTTGCAGTCTGAAGTGTAGATATGATATCTGCAGTAGACTGGGCTACGACTGCTAGGTTTGCTGTCTGATGTGTATATATGATATCTGCAGTAGACTGGGATACGACTGCTAGGTTTGCAGTCTGACGTGTAGATATGATATCTACAGTAGACTGGGCTACGACTGCTAGGTTTGCTGTCTGACGTGTATATATGATATCTACAGTAGACGGGCTACGACTGCTAGGTTTGCTGTCTGACGTGGATATGATATCTACAGTAGACTGGGCTACGACTGCTAGGTTTGCTGTCTGACGTGTAGATATGATATCTACAGTAGACTGGGCTACGACTGCTAGGTTGCTGTCTGATGTGTAGATATGATATATGCAGTAGACTGGGCTACGACTTCTAGGTTTGCTGTCTGACGTGTAGTTATGATATCTGCAGTAGACTGGGATACTACTGCTAGGTTTGCTGTCTGACGTGTATATATGATATCTGCAGTAGACTGGGCTACGACTTCTAGGTTTGCTCTCTGACGTGTAGATATGATATCTACAGTAGACTGGGCTACGACTGCTAGGTTTGCTGTCTGACGTGTAGATAGGATATCTGCAGTAGACTGGGCTACGACTGCTAGGTTTGCTGTCTGACATGTAGATATGATATCTACAGTAGACTGGGCTACGACTTCTAGGTTTGCTGTCTGACGTGTAGATATGATATCTGCAGTAGACTGGGCTACGACTGCTAGGTTTGTTGTCTGACGTGTATATATATATCTACAGTAGACTGGGCTACGACTGCTAGGTTGCTGTCTGACGTGTATATATGATATATGCAGTAGATGGGCTACGACTGCTAGGTTTGCTGTCTGACGTGTAGATAGTGATATCTGCAGTAGACTGGGCTACGACTGCTAGGTTTGCTGTCTGACGTGTAGATATGATATATACAGTAGACTGGGCTACGACTGCTAGGTTTGCTGTCTGACGTGTATGATATGATATCTGCAGTAGACTGGGCTACGACTGCTAGTTTGCTGTCTGAGTGTAGATATGATATCTACAGTAGACTGGGCTACGACTGCTAAGTTTGCTGTCTGACGTGTAGATATGATATCTGCAGTAGACTGGGCTACGCCTGCTAGGTTTACTGTCTGACGTGTATATATGATATCTACAGTAGACTGGGCTACGACTGCTAGGTTTGCTGTCTGACGTGTTGATATGATATCTACAGTATACTGGGCTACGACTGCTAGGTTTGCTGTCTGACGTGTTGATATGATATCGACAGTAGACTGGGCTACGACTGCTAGGTTTGCTGTCTGACGTGTATATATGATATCTGCAGTAGACTGGGCTACGACTGCTACGTTTGCTGTCTGAGGTGTAGATATCATATCTACAGTAGACTGGGCTACGACTGCTAGGTTTGCTGTCTCACGTGTATATATGATATCTACAGTAGACTGGGCTACGACTGCTAGGTTTGCTGTCTGACGTGTAGATATGATATCTACAGTAGACTGGGCTACGACTGCTAGGTTGCTGTCTGACGTGTATATTTGATTTATGCAGTAGACTGGGCTACCACTGCTATGTTTGTTGTCTGACGTGTAGATATGATATCTGCAGTAGACTGGGCTACGACTGCTAGGTTTGTTTTCTGACGTGTAGATATGATATATACAGTAGACTGGGCTACGACTGCTAGGTTTGTTGTCTGACGTGTAGATATGATATCTGCTGTAGACTGGGCTACGACTGCTAGGTTTGCTGTCTGACGTGTAGATATGATATCTACAGTAGACTGGGCTACGACTGCTAGGTTTGCTCTCTGACGTGTTGATATGATATATGCAGTAGACTGGGCTACGAATGATATGTTGCTGTCTGACATGTAGATATGATATATACAGTAGACTGGGCTACGAATGTATGTTTTGCTGCTATGTTTGCTGTCTGACGTGGTGATCGAATCTGCAGTAGACTGGGCTGATATCTGCGACTGGGCTACGACTGCTACGTTTGCTGTCTGACGTGTATATATGATATCTACAGTAGACTGGGCTACGACTGCTAGGTTTTTGATTGACGTGTTGATATGATATCTACAGTAGACTGGGCTGCGACTGCTACGTTTGTTGTCTGACGTGTATATATGATATCTGCAGTAGACTGGGCTACGACTGCTAGGTTTGCTGTCTGACGTGTAGATATGATATCTGCAGTAGACTGGGCTACGACTGCTAGGGTTGCTGACTGACGTGTATATATGATATATTCAGTAGACTGGGCTACGACTGCTAGGTTTGCTATCTGACGTGTATATATGATATCTACAGTAGACTGGGCTACGACTGCTAGGTTTGCTGTCTGAAGTGTTGATATGATATCTACAGTAGACTGGGCTACGGCTGCTAGGTTGCTGTCTGACGTGTATATATGATATATGCAGTAGACTGGGCTACCACTGCTATGTTTGTTGTCTGACGTGTAGATATGATATCTGCAGTAGACTGGGCTACGACTGCTAGGTTTGTTGTCTGACGTGTAGATATGATATCTACAGTAGACTGGGCTACGACTGCTAGGTTTGTTGTCTGACGTGTAGATATGATATATGCTGTAGACTGGGCTACGACTGCTAGGTTTGCTGTCTGACGTGTAGATATGATATCTACAGTAGACTGGGCTACGACTGCTAGGTTTGCTGTCTGACGTGTTGATATGATATATGCAGTAGACTGGGCTACGAATGATATGTTTGCTGTCTGACATGTAGATATGATATCTACAGTAGACTGGGCTACGACTGCTAGGTTTGCTGTCTGACGTGTTGATATGATATCTGCAGTAGACTGGGCTACGACTGCTACGTTTGCTGTCTGACGTGTATATATGATATCTACAGTAGACTGGGCTACGACTGCTAGGTTTTTGATTGACGTGTTGATATGATATCTACAGTAGACTGGGCTGCGACTGCTACGTTTGTTGTCTGACGTGTATATATGATATCTGCAGTAGACTGGGCTACGACTGCTAGGTTTGCTGTCTGACGTGTAGATATGATATCTGCAGTAGACTGGGCTACGACTGCTAGGGTTGCTGACTGACGTGTATATATGATATATTCAGTAGACTGGGCTACGACTGCTAGGTTTGCTGTCTGACGTGTAGATATGTTATTTACAGTAGACTGGGCTACGACTGCTAGCTCGCATGTTGATATGATATCGTGAACATGTGAAACCACAGTCGTATTTAGAACTGTCACTTGTGTAATGAAGCTGAATTGGCCTTTCTGCAAACGCTACTGATGCACGCCCCCCATAGTTACCGGTGCTCGCTGTAACCACGCGAGACAAGCTATCTAACAAAATGGCGTCTAATGCAGACCTGCATTGAGTTGATCTAGATAAAATTCCGTCGAATTTCTCGGTTTTATTTCACCAAGATAAGAATATCTCGTTGAAAGCAAGACAGCAAGGGTTTATGTTCTTCAGTGAAGGTTATTTCTCTAAAGTACAGATATATTTAACGGTTGAGGACGTGTTAAGTGTTCGTGGAAAATGCTTTCGCAGTCAACGGAAGAGTGAACAACCACATCGTGTCAACTTTAAGAAAATCTGCATTTTTCCTTCTTGATGGACTCGACCCTATGCCTCCTAGAAGACTCGAACATTAGGCCCATAAACTGAATACCAGTATGTTCACTGAGCTAATATGGGAATCCCACAGCTATGCACATGCATGGGTACTATTACTACTATCTGGTCCCTAGTCCACCATCCACGACAATATGTATGAACCACATGTATAATTTTAATCACCATTATACTCGCATATCTCTTGTGAACTGTAGATCTATAAATGCAGAATATATATATTGGAAATATTTTATTATGTATAAATAAATTAATTTCAACTTTTGTGCAAATATATCTGTTTGCATTAATTTTGGATGTATTCAGCTTGTCGTTTGGTCGTCCACACAACTTGACCCATCTAGGTTTTGGAAATGGAACGAATTTAACGTCACCTATCAATCGATCTGGATATCTATTAGCACTGCCAAAAACCCCTTAACTACATCTTTTCACCATTGTCAACGACAGACAGCATTAATTAATTGCAATTAATTTGTAATTAATTTTCAAAAAATAATTTCAGATCACGATCACTCGTTATCAGATTTGATTAAAATTTTACTAAATAACTCGTTTGTCTGACAGAACGATAAAACAATGACTCGGTGTAGTAATCAATACTATAATTATGTGCACACATTTTATAATTGACCAATTCGCACAATCAGTGCTAAATTCCGATGTGCAATACTTTGATCTTGATCAGATCTGTATCGGAACATTGTAAGTCGGCGGTCTCTGTGATGTACCGGTAGTCGGTAAGTTGCTGATTACTCCCAATAAACAGTGTGACACGCTTAAATTTGATTGCTGTGTTTGCGAGGAAAGAATGACAGTATGGGGTCAGTCGGTGTTTTTATAGATGCATTGATTTAAAGCAGCTCTCTGGCATGTTGTGGTTCATATACACACTTTTAGATTTGTCCAATGATTTTGAAATGGGTTGAATTTAACGTCGATCACCAGGATATCGACTAATTTAATACTATAACTAACCCACACACCAAAGCTACACATTTTCAACATCATTAAAACAATTTTAAACCCGTATTTTCGATCAAATTCACGCCTTTTCAAATTTGTCTACTCGTTACTAGTTTGTCTAATAGGCATTGTTTGTCTAACAAGATGGCGGCGATAAACCGTTGCCGGGGGTGTGTGCGAATAGTGCGATGCGATTGGCTAACGCCAGCTGTTATCAAAATCGGCAGAAAGGTCAATTGGTAAACATTAATACTAATATGTACCATATACATGCACGCGATGTTACTGTTTCCCAGTCCCATCATTATATCGTTCGGTCACCACCACTACATCGTCGCCAAGCAAGTCCCATCATTATATCGGTTCAGTCACCGCCACTACATCGTCGCCAAGCAAGTCCCATCATTATATCGTTCGGTCATCACCACTACATCGTCGCCAAGCAAGTCCCATCATTATATCGTTCGGTCACCACCACTACATCGTCGCCAAGCAAGTCCCATCATTCTATCGGTTCAGTCACCGCCACTACATCGTCGCCAAGCAAGTCCCATCATTCTATCGGTTCGGTCACCGCCACTACATCGTCGCCAAGCAAGTCCCATCATTATATCGGTTCAGTCACCGCCACTACATCGTCGTTAAGCAAGTCCCATCATTATATCGTTCGGTCACCGCCACTACATCGTCGCCTGGCAAGTCCCATCATTCTATCGGTTCGGTCACCACCACTACATCGTCGCCTGGCAAGTCCCATCATTCTATCGGTTCGGTCACCACCACTACATCGTCGCCAAGCAAGTCCCATCATTCTATCGGTTCGGGCACCACCACTACATCGTCGCAAAGCAAGTCCCATCATTCTATCGGTTCGGTCACCACCACTACATCGTCGCCAAGCAAGTCCCATCATTATATCGGTTCGGGCACCGCCACTACATCGTCGCCAAGCAAGTCCCATCATTATATCGGTTCGGGCACCGCCACTACATCGTCGCCAAGCAAGTCCCATCATTATATCGTTCGGTCACCACCACTACATCGTCGCCAAGCAAGTCCCATCATTATATCGTTCGGTCACCACCACTACATCGTCGCCAAGCAAGTCCCATCATTATATCGTTCGGTCACCACCACTACATCGTCGCCAAGCAAGTCCCATCATTTATCGTTCGGTCACACCACTACATCGTCGCCAAGCAAGTCCCATCATTATATCGGTTCGGTCACCACCACTACATCGTCGCCAAGCAAGTCCCATCATTATATCGGTTCGGTCACCACCACTACATCGTCGCCAAGCAAGTCCCATCATTATATCGGTTCGGTCACCACCACTACATCGTCGCCAAGCAAGTCCCATCATTATATCGGTTCGGTCACCACCACTACATCGTCGCCAAGCAAGTCCCATCATTTATCGTTCGGGCACCACCACTACATCGTCGCCAAGCAAGTCCCATCATTCTATCGGTTCGGTCACCACCACTACATCGTCGCCAAGCAAGTCCCATCATTCTATCGTTCGGTCATAGCCACTACATCGTCGCCAAGCAAGTCCCATCATTCTATCGGTTCGGGCACCACCACTACATCGTCGCCAAGCAAGTCCCATCATTCTATCGATCGGTCACAGCCACTACATCGTCGCCAAGCAAGTCCCATCATTCTATCGGTTCGGTCACCACCACTACATCGTCGCCAAGCAAGTCCCATCATTATATCGGTTCGGTCACCACCACTACATCGTCGCCAAGCAAGTCCCATCATTCTATCGTTCGGTCACAGCCACTACATCGTCGCCAAGCAAGTCCCATCATTCTATCGGTTCGGTCACCACCACTACATCGTCGCCAAGCAAGTCCCATCATTCTATCGTTTGGTCACAGCCACTACATCGTCGCCAAGCAAGTCCCATCATTCTATCGTTCGGTCACAGCCACTACATCGTCGCCAAGCAAGTCCCATCATTATATCGGTTCGGACAACGTGGCTACATTCTCGCATAACAAGTCCCATCATTATATCAGTTCAATCACCGCCACAAGCATCCAGCACGCTCTCGCAAGTAACATACAGACAGTGATATATCAAGCAATTAACCCATTTGATTCTGGATACCGTTCAAACAGTATTTGCAAATAACATAGAGCCAGATCAGCTGCCACGAAACGTGCCGTCTGATCAGGCTCTATGCTGTTTGCTATTCAGGTGATCTTGCTAAAACATTTGTCTATGTAGCAAACAACATAGATCATGATCAGTACGCAGCTTCACGTTGCGGCTGATCTGGATCTATGTTGTTTGCAAAAGCCTTTAAATGTATCCAGAATGAAATGGGATAAAATCATAACCCATAAATATACTCAATTAAGGAATTCAATATGCAATTACATTGTATTATGGAAATATGTGAGTATGCCACATTGTTAATTGTAATGTCTGCACCTCATAATTATATATTTAGTCATTAACTAGTTATGTTTCTACTGTCAATGAAAACAGTGGGACCATTGAGATTCATTCTTAAAGCTAAACATAATAAAGGAATACACATAGCAATTATTTGCAGCATTGATTTTGCATGGCATTAGTGGTTTCTACTTAACTTACTATGCAAATAGATAGCTAGTTCTGGAACAAACTTGCTTAGATGTGGAGAATAGCTTGGGCATTCAAAACAAGACCACGGTACGTCCAGCTTTGATCACGATCAGTAGTATGAGCCTATTGAATACATTAAATAAATATAAAACAAGGCATTGTCGAAATTGGGACTTATGGCCTTCATGGCCGAGTGGTTACGGTCGTTGACCTCCAATCAATAGCTTACACTGTATCACACTATTTCATGTGAGGAAGCTATCCAGCTAGATTGTGGAAGGTCGGTGGTTCTACCTGGCTGCCCGTCCGTGTCTGAAATACTGTTTGGAGGGGAACATGGGGTCGTCCTCACTGATAAATGCCGGGGAGTCGCTATGTGTCCTAAGTATTATGTGGAACATTGACCTTCAACACACACAAATAAACAAAACAATCTGTAAATGTTATGAAGTATATATATGCCTTTTTCGAGCTATCAATGATATTATTAAACTTTATTTATTTTACAACGATTGCCAAGCAAGTTCTAACAACTTATTAATCACTCTCGATGGCACGGATGAAAGCGTATATGTGGTCATTCGTGTGGGAGAAAACCGGAGTACCCGGAGAAAGCCCACCTGTCCGATTTCGCGATCACCGTACCATCTCACATACTTCCCGGTCCGAGGATCGAACCCGGGTTGCATTGATGAGAAGCGAGCGCGCTAACCACTGCGCTAATCGGACAGCCAATGCAAATTAATAGCATGTAGCGTAAAGGAAACAACGATAAAAACCGAGGAAACCACTTAAGAGGACCTACATACTTTAAGGGGTTCAGGGGAAGTAATTAACTGACTGCTGTCTCTCTGTCCCTATCTGGGAAGTATGTGAGATGGTACGGTGGTCGCCAGATCGGACATGTGGGTTTTCTCCGGGTACTCCGGTTTCCTCCAACACGAATGATCACATCATTTACGCTTTCGTCCGCTTTCATTAGTTTACCCTAATACAGGACAACACAGTTGAGTAGAGCAGAACAGCTCACAACATATTACCGACAACTCCAATATGAGTATGATGTATCACGACCTGTGGTCACGCTCCGTGTGACATCCTATACTCATATACTATACAAGAACAAAGGAACCTTTTATTTCGAAGACTGATATATGTATGAACAAATTAAAAGCGGGATTCAGAATTGGCTACATACAATGATGCATAGAGATGCTGATAACGATCCCCAGTACATGTTTTAACTTGACTACAGATCCGCTACACTGTAGTCTGCCATGCCTGCTATACCAATGGCCAGATTAATGTGTATATTAAAGATATATTCATGTTTAAAAAATGCAATGTATGCGAATGTCCCGTTTTTTATGAAGAAGAAATAATTGTACTAGACACAAACTATTACAGTTTTTGGTCTTTAAAGCGACATTACATCGCAAAAAGCCAAAACATACATTGTTCACGTATAAATGCATTGCTACTAAATATTCTTCCGAATACATTCGAACACAAATATTGAATCAATAAATAGTGTGTTTGTCGTCTACAAACTTTCAAAAGTGAATGTAGAATTTCATATAGCGGTCATCCACGCTCCTGAATTGACATTTCTTTGTCATTGTATAGTCAATACTAAACGCTTGATACTGTCGCTTAGAGATAATAAATTTAACTAAGATTAGTCTACAAATAAATACGCATAGGCATAAATGTGAGATATAACGGTGAATATGTACTATGAATCTCGTTATTCGGGATACACAGGTTGTATTACACATGTATGTCGACCCTGTTTACATTATTTTGTTATGTCAACAAACCGCGTATACGACGCTTGTTTATTAGTTGAAATACTCAAATATTTGGAAAAACAATTATACCATATAATAGGAAATTACATTCTGTATAAATTTGCGTGTTCATTACTGTAGTGTCGCTTTAACGTAATGCTGTACACTGAAATTATTAACAATCACGTGAAGTCCAAATAGTTTATAAATATATAAAGAAAATATATGAAATCAAATATTATGACTAAATGAGGGTGGGGATGGATTAGATATGAAATGGTATTGGCATATATGAGTGATTTTTATCAATTTTGTACTGATATCTTCGATGGACGATAATTAAAGACATGTTTACGGATTGTGTTGGCAAACCGTTGATTTACCATATATACAGTCAAACCTATCTAATGCAGCCAGCCATGGGAATCGCACAGAAAGTGGCTGTTTAGCACAGGTCTGTGTATAATAAAACAGACAATTGGGAATCTGGAAGATGGCTGCTTAATACAGGTTATCTGCTTAATTGAGGTGGCCACTAACACACGTTTTACTGTACCATTGTTTACATATTGATATAGCTACAGTATTGTAGTGTATACACATTTATTGTAGCTCGATTGCGAAACAAGTTCTTACAACTTATATTAATCTCTCTCTCTCGAGACCTCATTCCTGATGGAATCCATCGTCACGAGTGAGAGAGAAGAGGCGACATGGAATTTAAATGCCTTGCCTAAGGGCACAATCGTAACGGCTCCAGTGTATTGTCGGTTGACGGATGAGCAGTGCCCTGGTGTAATATTTCGCTACACCAGGCCATCACTCACTTTTTTAAAAATTATACCCATAACGGTAATAATTTGCATTAAGGTGGAGCATTGTTACTTTTTTTTGCCAGCAATATTAATAAAACATGCTAAAAATATACACTCATTCATTTCATTGCTGTAATGATTGGCTACGGAGAATTGGAGCTACCAAGAGAGACTAATGAAAAAAGACTAAACCTTGTCACAATATGATTATATATTTTTCAAAAATGTTCAAGTACATTAAAACATGCTATAAACACAACAGAACAAAACAGTTGTTTGTTTACACGTCTTAGTATTACTTGGCAACATTAAACTGAGACTCATTAATCTCCGCCAAAGCCTTCGTAAGTTTCCGTGAACTACGACCAGGACATACGTTAGGTTTTTACCGTTAATATTTGAATCAAGTCAGTAAGTAAGTGTACCCTAATCTAAAGCTCATATTTTACTTCGGAAATCCGATTATTAACGAAGTACGTTCACGGAATATGCAAATGTCTCAGTTTAATATTGCCAAACAATACATCGTCGAAAGGCACAATATATTTAACATAATTACTGGTCATGTGATATATACAATATTTCTATAATTTCAATCAGTTAAGGATGGATCTCAACAGACGGATCTATAGCTCAGTGGTAACACGCTGGACTGGTAATCCAGGGATCGCAGGTTCGATCCCCCGTCTGACCCTAATCAAATTAACAGTCTTTCAGATGGGACGTTAAACCGAGGTCTCGTGTCGGTGATTTACACAGTGCACGTAAAAGAACCAGAGGAGACTCTGGAATGGGTATCTCTCTGTATTATTGCACTATCCTCCAAAATCTAAAATGACTAATATCTTCAGGAGGCGTTGCTCATATGGGCAACCGGTAGCGACGATAAATAAACTTAAAAAGCAAACAAGGATGGATATATTTACTTAAAAACGTGTGTATGCCTAGTACTGCCTTTTTCAACGATTACCATTGTACGATAGCGACGTTTTATTTATTTTTATAGAAATTGTTTCAATCTGTTTGAGCATGAATATCTCGTTGAGCATAGCGTTTATATGACCCATAGACCGCCTTTGTTAGAGAAATTGATTCATTAATTCTCTTGGTTTAATTTATAGGACACTTTTATTAATATTATGCACATAATGCATTATGCGCACAGTTCTTTTTTTCATTCATTATTTCAAACAGTCTGTGTTGCCACAGGATATCACCGGTTGATATTTGTTCGATATACTGGACAAATATATTTTCAGTTTCATGTATGGTATATATTGATGTTTCCCACCCGCCTATGCTGCACCGAGAAACCATACAGAGCTATTATAATTGAGCCGTGCAGTGACAGAGCGAGCAAAGTTTCCCGGTGACTAGTTGGTACATGGTACATGGTACATACCCAGTATGACTTTCACCTTAGTAAAGAACGTGCATTATTACATTGTAATGACCGGGACCACCGTGCCCGCTTGGTTATGGTTGTTGAAATCGCTGCGGAAGGTAGGTGGTACTACCCGGGTGTCCGTTTGTTCCTGGACTACTGTTCGGATGGGTACAACTAATAGCTGCAGAGTCGACATATAGCCTAAGCTGTTGGCGCGACTTTAAACCCCAACATCAAATAAAGCCAAGTGGAAGTCGTAATAGCGCAGTGGTAGCGCGTTCGCTTCAGGTTTGAAAGGCCCGGAGTTCGAGCCCCCGCTGGAGCCGTTACGAGTGTGCCCTTAGGCAAGGCATTTAAATTCCATATTGCCTCTTCTCTCTCCCTCGTGGCGATGGATTCCATCAGGAATAAGGTCTCGAGCGTGATTAATATAAGTTGTAAGACCTTGTTTCGCTAAAATAAATGTGTATAAACTAAACAAGCCATGGACCGTATTGGCTTGATGGAAAATTAAAAATACCCGTGTCAAACATTTCATTTGAAACAGTTATATAAACGGCAAAGACACAACTACTTTGCCATTCTATAACAGTTACTGTCAATTGGTTTAAACAGTATTTATTCCAATAAATTTACATGTATAACACAATAAATGTTACAAATTACATACATTGTGAATGGTTTGGATTGGAAAACAAGTTTTCAGAAAACTTATATGAATTCCTCTCCAAATATTAATTCCTCTTCCTGTCAATTGAAATGTTGTTTTGTTTCTTATATGATATGATGTGTTTAATGAATATTGTTGACTATTATAGAACGTTCTTTAAAAAGTCAGCGATTTTATAAAAAATATGAGAATGTAAATTATAATGTATTATATGTATAGTAGGTATTGTCAATACTGTATATGATTTTCTCATATTGACATATTTTCCATGTGAATGCTTATATATATATATATATATATATATATATATATATATATATATATGTATATATGTTGTACAATTATGAACTTGGTGGTTGAAGTTCAAATTGGAAAATAAAAGTTCTTCTTCTTTTTCTTCCTCTCCTTCTTCTTCTTCTTCTTTCTTCTTCTTCTTCTATACGGACAACCATTTTGTTTGTTTGTTTTGGGGGTTTAAGTCGCACCAAAAGCTTGACTCTCCGGCTATTATTGGTGGAAGAAAACCCCGGGTGCCCACCCGAACAGCATTCACTGCGGCAAGCACGAACGGGTATACGGGTAGAACCACCGACCTACCGCAAGCCAGATGGATAGCTTCCTCACATGAAACAATTCCACACCCCCAGTGGGATTCCAACAAGCAGTAATTTAGTTTATACAAATTTATGTTAGCTCGATTGCGAAACAAGTTCTTATAACTTATATTAATCACTCTCGAGATCTCATTCCTGATGGAATCCATCGCCACGAGGGAGAGAGAAGAGGCAACGTGGAATTTAAAATGTCTTGCCTAAGGGCACAATCGTAACGGCTCCAGTGGGGCTCGAACTCCAGGTATTTCGCACCTGAAGCGAACGCGCAACGACTGAGCTATCACGACTTCAAACGCAGTAATTTGAAGCTAACGACCATAATCACCCGGCCACGGAGGCTCCAAGGACTTGTATTGTATGTGTTACTGTAGTGGATGTTTGTATAAAAAAGTTACTTTTATTTGGTTAACGTAAAAATGATACCAACATCTCTGACATTAAAAACAATTCAAGCACCACATGCCATCCCTCAATCTCGTGCTGTTATAAAATAGAAAATACAACGTTCTATTGTATCTCTGTAATCTAAACAGTCATATTTTCCTTCGGTACCAAGTGCACAAAGCGAGTCGATCCAATTAACGTATATGTAACCGATCAATTCTCACCAATCAATATAAATTATGTATCTCTAATGTAAACACTCATAAATAGACTAGTACACCAACAATAATGGAATAATCGAGTGTCTAGATTGACATTTTGTGAGGTCAACGTGGCTTCGGGCTCGGCAATCCCGAAGTATATGCTAGTCAATGGCTCCTCCGGCAGCCCAATCAGTTTGCATATAATGTGCTGTACACAACATTTACGCTTAGAAGATTGTCCGGCAGCCCAATCAGTTTGCATATAATGTGCTGTACACAACATTTACGCTTAGAAGATTGTCCGGCAGCCCAATCAGTTTGCATATAATGTGCTGTACACAACATTTACGCTTAGAAGATTGTCCGGCAGCCCAATCAGTTTGCATATAATGTGCTGTACACAACATTTACGCTTAGAAGATTGTCCGGCAGCCCAATCAGTTTGCATATAATGTGCTGTACACAACATTTACGCTTAGAAGATTGTCCGGCAGCCCAATCAGTTTGCATATAATGTGCTGTACACAACATTTACGCTTAGAAGATTGTCCGGCAGCCCAATCAGTTTGCATATAATGTGCTGTACACAACATTTACGCTTAGAAGATTGTCCGGCAGCCCAATCAGTTTGCATATAATGTGCTGTACACAACATTTACGCTTAGAAGATTGTCCGGCAGCCCAATCAGTTTGCATATAATGTGCTGTACACAACATTTACGCTTAGAAGATTGTCCGGCAGCCCAATCAGTTTGCATATAATGTGCTGTACACAACATTTACGCTTAGAAGATTGTCCGGCAGCCCAATCAGTTTGCATATAATGTGCTGTACACAACATTTACGCTTAGAAGATTGTCCGGCAGCCCAATCAGTTTGCATATAATGTGCTGTACACAACATTTACGCTTAGAAGATTGTCCGGCAGCCCAATCAGTTTGCATAGAATGTGCTGTACACAACATTTACGCTTAGAAGATTGTCCGGCAGCCCAATCAGTTTGCATAGAATGTGCTGTACACAACATTTACGCTTAGAAGATTGTCCGGCAGCCCAATCAGTTTGCATAGAATGTGCTGTACACAACGTTTACGCTTAGAAGATTGTCCGGCAGCCCAATCAGTTTGCATATAATGTGCTGTACACAACATTTACGCTTAGAAGATTGTCCGGCAGCCCAATCAGTTTGCATAGAATGTGCTGTACACAACATTTACGCTTAGAAGATTGTCCGGCAGCCCAATCAGTTTGCATAGAATGTGCTGTACACAACATTTACGCTTAGAAGATTGTCCGGCAGCCCAATCAGTTTGCATAGAATGTGCTGTACACAACATTTACGCTTAGAAGATTGTCCGGCAGCCCAATCAGTTTGCATAGAATGTGCTGTACACAACATTTACGCTTAGAAGATTGTCCGGCAGCCCAATCAGTTTGCATAGAATGTGCTGTACACAACATTTACGCTTAGAAGATTGTCCGGCAGCCCAATCAGTTTGCATAGAATGTGCTGTACACAACATTTACGCTTAGAAGATTGTCCGGCAGCCCAATCAGTTTGCATAGAATGTGCTGTACACAACATTTACGCTTAGAAGATTGTCCGGCAGCCCAATCAGTTTGCATAGAATGTGCTGTACACAACATTTACGCTTAGAAGATTGTAGCTGTCCGGTTCGTAGTGTTTAGGAAGATGAACGTATTATTAGAATGTACAATTTATAATGACCGTAGAACTGTTCATTTTGAAAAGGCAATGCTGTATGAACTAATATAGTTAAATTCATTTTTGCAAATAATCATCAATTACAAAATTATCATCTATGAACACTCTACATAAGAGTAGAGTAGTACTAAATATCAACCAAACAGTACTATTTTTACAATTATTGTATTTATGAAATATTAAGTAAAGTATGTACTTCAAACTGACATATAAATCAGTCTTATAGTATATAATTCTTAAACGGGAACTCTAAATAGCTATTTTAAGGAACATAGAACGTCCATTAGATTTGCTCAAATAGAAAACACATCAGTTTTGGCTGATCTACACGGATATTATCAGCACCATCCTATTATAACTAATGTTGATACAATCCACCAAAGAGAATGGAAGTCGTGATAGCTCAGTAATCGCGCGTTCGCTTCATGCGCGAAAGGCCCGGAGTTCGAGCCCCGCTGGAGCCGTTGCGATTGTGCCCTTAGGCAAGGCATTTAAGTTCCACATGCCTCTTCTCTCTCCCTCGTGGAGATGGATTCCATCAGGAATGAGGTCTCGAGAGTGATTAATATACGTTATACCAACTTGTTTCGCAATCGTGCTCAAATACATTTGTATAAACTAAAGAGAATGACATTGCTCTCCATATTGCTTCAATGTATGTGATGTGTTCATTGTTATTCACATACAACCATATTAACTACGCTAGGTATCCGCCTGTATATATCTAAACATGGTTGACTATGGAAAACGCACATAGACGTTTGGCTGCACTTCTTAATCACAATGGATTAAGTGTTAGGAAATAATCAATTCCCAGTTCCAGAAATGCTGTGGATATTACACCTGAGCAGACGATAAACCGACATGCTAAATGCAAAGGAGGCATCAGAGGGTACAGCCGCAATTACCCTGTGACACGACACTATTGACATACAGGTGACTGGTATACTATCAAGAAGAGAAACCTGTGTACACAAAGAGCTTGAGGCTTCACTAATTAAAGGGGAGTGAGGACATTGTATCAAAAGATTTGAATGCCCTTTGGGAACTTTACTGAACCGTTTAAGACTTTAAGAAGTGACAGTGCTCTGTATACTACTGGTTGTCATCAGTGCTCTGTATACTACTGGTTGTCATCAGTGCTCTGTATACTACTGGTTGTCATCAGTGCTCTGTATACTACTGGTTGTCATCAGTGCATTGTATACTACTGGTTGTCATCAGTGCTCTGTATACTACTGGTTGTCATCAGTGCTCTGTATACTACTGGTTGTCATCAGTGCTCTGTATACTACTGGTTGTCATCAGTGCTCTGTATACTACTGGTTGTCATCAGTGCTCTGTATACTACTGGTTGTCATCAGTGCTCTGTATACTACTGGTTGTCATCAGTGCTCTGTATACTACTGGTTGTCATCAGTGCTCTGTATACTACTGGTTGTCATCAGTGCTCTGTATACTACTGGTTGTCATCAGTGCTCTGTATACTACTGGTTGTCATCAGTGCTCTGTATACTACTGGTTGTCATCAGTGCTCTGTATACTACTGGTTGTCATCAGTGCTCTGTATACTACTGGTTGTCATCAGTGCTCTGTATACTACTGGTTGTCATCAGTGCTCTGTATAGTACTGGTTGTCATCAGTGCTCTGTATACTACTGGTTGTCATCAGTGCTCTGTATACTACTGGCTGCCCAGTAACTACAATGATGTTCTGAATACACAAAACATGGGACACATCAGTGGTATTATTTGTACAAACTCGACTCATTGAGATGTCAGTAACTTTCAATGACCCAATTAAACAAAGTAAGCTAAACACGTCTCATCATTAGTTACAAACAAGCTCGAGACCTCATTCCTGATGGAATCCATCGCTACGACGGAGAGAGAAGAGGCAACGTGGAATTTAAATGCCTTGCCGAAGGGGACAATCGTAACGGCTCCATTGGGGCTCGAACTCAGGACCTTTCGCACCTGAAGCGAACGCCAATCCACTGCGCTATCACGACTTCCAGAATAGTATTATTATGCATATATGTGTCGTCACGCTTTTCATTTTATGTTTGAAACGTATGTTGGTGAAGCATAATACATTCCTGTTTGTAACATCAGTACAAGCATTCTTCTAAGTAACATTATTGATGAATCAAGTATATTCATATATGATGTAACTGACAAGAATATATGTTACTATTATATCAAAACTAGTTTCAAACAAACCACGTCAAACTTGAATAAACAACATATGGAGTTAATGTTGAATAAACAAAATAGTTATTGCTTCATCTTATACAGTGTATGTACACCATCCAAGATGTCTATGATGCACGCAAAGCGTTTATTCTCTTGGGAATAATACTTTAGTGATATAAATTATCATAAATAAAAGCAGTAGTAATTGACCTTTCTGCCGATTTTGATTGACAGCTGGCGTTAGCCAATCGCATCGCACCATTCGCGCACTACAGCGGTTTATCGCCGCCATCTTGTTAGACAAACAATGCATATTAGACACACTAGTAACGAGTAGACAAATTTGAAAAGGCGTGAATTTGATCGAAAATACGGGTTTAAAATTGTTTTAATGATGTTGAAAATGTGTAGCTTTGGTGTGTGGGTTAGTTATAGTACAAAATTAGTCGATATCCTGGTGATCGACGTTAAATTCAACCCATTTCAAAATCCTTGGAAAAATCTAAAAGTGTGTATATGAACCACAAAATACCAGACAGCTGCTTTAAAAACAATGCATCTATAAAAACACCGACTGACCCCATATAGTCATTCTTTTCTCACAAACACAGCAATCAAATTTAAGCATGTCACACTGTTTATTGGGAGTAATCAACAACTTACCGACTAACGGTACATCACAGAAACCGCCGAGTTATAATACCCGATAGGGGCCTACTGCTATTATCAAGATCAAAGTATTGCATATCGGAATTTAGCACTGATTGTGCTAATTGGTCAATTATAAAATGTGTGCACATAATAATAGTATTGATATATTGATACTACACCGAGTCATTGTTTTATTGTTCTGTTAGACAAACGAGTTATGTAGTAAAAGTTTAATCAAATTTGATAACGAGTGATCGTGATCTGAAATTATTTTTTGAAAAATAATTACAAATTAATTAATGTTGTCTGTCATTGACAATGGTGAAAAGATGTAGTTACGGGCTGTGTGATAGTGGTAGTAGATATCCAGATCGATTGATAGGTGATTCGTGCCATTTCCAAAACCTAAGACAAATCTTGAAAACATGTCTAAGGTGGATTAAGTTGTGTGGACTGAATACATCCAAAATTAATGCAAACAGATATATTTGCACAAAAGTAAGTTGAAATTAATTTATTTATGCATAATAAAATATTTCGAAAAAATATATTCTGCATTAATAGATCTACCGTTCACAAGAGATATGTGAGTATAATGGTGATTAAAATTATACATGTGGTTCATACATATTGTCGTGGATGGTGGACTAGGGATCAGATAGTAGTAATAGTACCCATGCATGTGCAGAGCTGTGGGATTCCCATATTAGCTCAGTGAACGTACTGGTGTTCAGTTTTTGGGCCTAATGTTCGAGTCTTCTAGGAGGCATAGGGTCGAGTCTCTCAAGACGGTGGCATATTTCATTTCTTTTGATGTCAAAGTTGACACGATGTGGTTGTTCACTCTTCCGTTGACTGCGCAAGCATTTCCCACGAACACTTAACACCTCCTCATCCGTTAAATATATCTGTACTTTAGAGAAATAACCGTCACACCTACGTCTATTATGAGATGGGCTGTTGACAAATTAATCAATTACTGGAGAATATATTATTTTTCACACCTTGATTGGTCTGCTCAAACATTTGTGATGCTGGCTTGTATGCCCGTGTTTTTATCAGCTTTAGAGCTGAGCCGTGCCATATGTCCAAGCCCTTGAATCATGTATAAATATCATGTTCTTCACATCAATTTCATTAAGACTGGTAATCCAGGGATCGTAGGTTCAATCCCCCGTCTGACCCTAATAATATTAACAGTCTTTCAGATGGGACGTTAAACCGAGGTCTCGTGTCGGTGCTTTACACCGTGCACGTAAAAGAACCAGAGGAGACTCTGGAATGGGTCTCTGTCTGTATCATTGCACTATCCTCCAACATCTAAACTGACTAATCTCTTCAGGAGGCGTCGCTCATATGGGTAACCGGTAGTGACGATAAATAAACGTAAAACACACACCAATTTCATTACAACCATGGTGTCTATTTTTCCATGCGTTTTTTGCTCTCGTCACGTTTCCAGCCGTATGCATGCTCTTAGCTGCGATAAGTGCCACCGTTGGAATCATCGAAAATGCGGAATGATTTATTTATTCTCCCCCATTCACTTTAATTAATCTTGATTAGTGGCCTGAAACCTAGATAGATAATCACTCCTGGTATGGCAAACACACGGCTACATAGTCCCATTCATAATTGTGTCTAATTACCTAAATAGCTAATAATAGCATTATTATAATGGGCCTGTATAGTGCAGTACTATATATATATAAAATACGAACCTGTGATTATACGAATGCACTAGTATACGAAACTACCATTAGACGAACAAGGGATTATACGAAACCACCTGAATTCACCTAAAACCCTTGCCTTCTTGCTTTCAACGAGATATTCTTATCTGGGTGAAATAAAACCGAGAAATTCGACGGAATTTTATCTAGATTAACTCGATGCAGGTCTGCGTTAGACGCCATTTTGTTAGATAGCTTGTCTCGCGTGGTTACAGCGAGCACCTGTAACTATGGGGGGCGTGCCTAAGTAGCGTTTGCAGAAAGGTCAAATTACGTACATTACATGTAGTTCATATACCTAGGTAAGGAAAACATTTCATTTTCAGTTTGTAATACATGTACTCACCTGCTGAATATTAAAAGCCAACGAGAGTGATTAATATAAGTTGTTCAAACTTGCTTCGCAATCGTTGTAAAATAAATAAAGTATAAAAAAATGTAAGATAAATTGTTCAGTAATCCTTAATACCAAGGATTTGGTTCATATACCATCAAAACCTTACATTTGCATTTTGTTCCTATATAAGTTACAACGGCCTATGTTCATAAGTGCTAATCGCATTCAGTATTCCAGGCACGAGCGGGAACCATGATAGAATCAGTATTCCAGGCACGAGCGGGAACCATGATATAATCAGTATTCTAGGCACGAGGGGGAACCATGATAGAATCAGTATTCCAGGCACGAGCGGGAACCATGATATAATCAGTATTCCAGGCACGAGCGGGAACCATGATATATTCAGTATTCCAGGCACGAGCGGGAACCATGATATATTCAGTGTTCCAGGCACAAGCGGGACCATGATAATTCAGTATTCCAGCCGAGCGGGAACCATGATATATTCAGTATTCAGGCACGAGCGGGAACCATGATAGATTCAGTATTCCAGGCACGAGCGGGAACCATGATATAGTCAGTATTCCAGGCACGAGCGGGAACCATGATAAATTCAGTATTCCAGGCACGAGCGGGAACCATGATATATTCAGTATTCCAGGCCAGGGGAACATGATAGATTCAGTATTCAGGCACGAGCGGGAACCATGATATATTCAGTATCCAGGCCGAGCGGGAACCATGCTAGAATCAAATTCCAGGCACGAGCGGGAACAATGATAGATTCAGTATTCCAGGCACGAGCGGGAACCATGATAGATTCAGTATTCCAGGCACGAGCGGGAACCATGATATATTCAGTATTCCAGGCACGAGCGGGAACCATGATATATTCAGTATTCCAGGCACGAGCGGGAACCATGATAGATTCAGTATTCCAGGCACGAGCGGGAACCATGATAGAATCATCGAACTTTTGCAAGTCAGCTCGATAGCCTCATCATATGTAATGATTCGACACTCCTAGTACGATTCAACATAACTAATACAATTCGAACCTACAGCGGTGAGGGGTAAGTGATTTGCAGTCACCGAAATTAGCCACTCGGCAACGGTGTATAGTAAGACCCTTATAGAGCTGTTTATGTGTGTCTTGTATAAGTTTACCAACCTGAAGGTACTGAAAGCGAGGAACAAATGGTCATCCATTCGTTGAGGCATTACACTTCACGCCTTTTTTCACAACTATCACAGACGGATATGTAGTCCAGTGGTTAACACGCTGGACTGGTAATCCAGGGATCGCAGGTTCAATCCCCCGTCTGACCCTAATAAAATTAACAGTCTTTCAGATGGGATGTTAAACCGAGGTCTCGTGTCGGTGCTTTACACCGTACACGTAAAAGAACCAGAGGAGACTCTGGAATGGGTCTCTGTCTGTATCATTGCACTAACCTCCAACATCTAAAATGACTGATCTCTTCAGGAGGCGTCGCTCATCTGGGTAACCGGTAGCGACGATAAATAAACGTAAAACACACACACGCACAACTATTTTTTATTTTAAGTTCGAATGGTTAGAAATTTGGACGGAAGTGACTATGCACTTAATGTCTTAATTTTGTTAATTTTTAATTCAAATTAATGTAAGTTAATGACAGCATATAGATTGTGCTTCCATTGGATTTATACTTCTATGCAGTTGATTCTTGTTGCAAATGATCCCTAGTAGAACAACCGACCTTTTTTATGGTTTAAACTTGGTATATGAGTTGCCTTTTTTAAAATAATTTTTTTAAAAATTTATTTTACAACGATTGCGATGCAAGTTTTAGCAACTTATATGAACCACTCTCGTTGGCGTGGATGAAAGCGTAAATGTGTGGCCAGAAGAACCGACCACTTAATTGTGAGTCAATAGATGACACATGATATGCATGGTGTCAGCGGCATTGTATAACCATCCTTACATCACATGACAATAACTATGCATAATATATTGTATACCTTTCGACGATGTACTATGTACAAGTCTTGAAAATAAAAAATCTGTTCTGTTCTGTTCTATAACAGTTTCAACATAAAACGATATGTCTTCTACATACTGTAAAGTTTAAGTCTTAAAGCATTCTTCTTCTTTTTCTACAAGTAAGCGTAATATAATGCGCGACATATAAATATTATATTGGAACAGATCATCCCTATTCCCATTCCCTTAAGAATATGGCGCATACATACAATTGTCGACCAATTAATACCTAATGACTGTTGACGTCCTGAGAAATATTTCTGAAGATGCATTGATTACTCGGTACGCTGTACTTATTGACGTCAATAAGTCCTGAGTGAAGGGAAGTACGTCTGTGCATATTAGCGCACAGTTTATCTAAGTATTAACCAAAACACCATAGTTCTTGAAAATGATTGAAACCGATTAAGCCATGTATTTTCAATAATATATACTTATATATTATGTAATATATACTTATATATTATGTTCAATACAATATTCTTTAGTCCAGTGGTCATTAAAGCGACATTACCTCGCAAAATGCAAACAAAATTCATGTTTACGTATACATATAGGATCATACCATATTTTATGTAACGGGTTTATGAAATCACTACGAGTGTAAGATCCTATTTATTACATTACCATATTCGGTTTTAATCATATTCTTGCACAAAATAACGCTGTTACTTTCATTTTTGCGCCAACTGTCAGCGTATGTTGTCATGACGTCACTAAATTGTCATGACGTCACTTCGCAAAACAGCGTTATATTTAAAGCAGCGTTATATTTATGTATTAAACAATGGTTATAATTGCGCCAAGACTTCGTTCAAATCGTAGTTTGCGTTACCTTAACTACATGTAGCAATTCCAATACACATATGCATTATTGAATTATAATGATTATTCTCTCAATCAATCAGAATCCTTCCGGGTGTTATTACACGTGTGTACATATAGGACATTATGAGACGACTGTATTACACCAGGTCTCTCTTCCGCAACGTAAAGGTCGTGACCTAGGCACAGCCCACAGCAGGGTAATGGGTCAATGACTTCGCTGACGCCAGCCTCGCTATCAGAACAGAAGAAGCCATGTGACTCAATATGAGTGGCAACAGACTAACTTGCATACGTGGCGAGACAGCAATGCACAGTGCTGTAGACTGCGGATATATAGTTGGCGAATGATGTTATCCGGCTCCTTCAAGGAGACGGTGGGATGCGGTTTCTACCGTGACCCGGTAACAACGAAGACCTCAGTGAAGAAACCGGAACCATTTCTGCTGCTGTGAGCTTCACAAATGGTGGAGGATAAGGCTCTAAAATGGACCGCCTTTAAAAGAAAGTATACAAGACGTGTCAACCTTGGAAGAAAGATGTCCACATACGCATTGTAGCAGTCTACATAACCTACTGAGAGACACCAGTCGCCCAAATGCCTCGGCGGTGGTGACTGTAAAATGTTGCTCTTTTCATCGATGTAATGTCGCTTTAACATATGTCATCTGGTACGAAATGTCGTATTATCATCGATGGTTAACATAATATTATACGCATGGAATGTTCAAAGGGACTAATTAAGCCGGATGATGATATACAACATACACGGTGATCGATAAAGGAAATGGATTTAAATTTGTAATTACTGGGCCGACTGGACCGTTGCAGTATGGATTATTGATTGAGGTAATATCTAATACTGAACTATAATTGGCGGGAGATATAACCTAATCGATTAAACAGAGCTTGCATTGATAGCTTTATAAGGTATTGAACGGCTGGAAGCGGTGTGCATTAACGACAAGGCGATATGCCCGTGGACAACCAATCAATTAGTAATTTGTATGGCAGGACAGTGGAATAAAATATAAAAAGCTTAATAAAAGGACAGTGGTATAACATATAAAGGAAAATTAAAAACTAAATATGAATAAATCATATCAATACATGCTTCGACATAAAACGTGGACGACACGATCATTTACGGATACTAGTATTTGAAAACTAAACTGATTATGTATTGTCATGACATAGATGTAGACCGTACAAGAAAGAAAGGCATGAATACATATTTACAGATATTTCTTTAACAAAATACAATACTCTAAAAGCATACACACATAATGGAAGGTAAAAAGAATTTCGAAGCATTTGCTACAAACCTATTTGGAAATGATTATGGAAAAAAGGAAACGTTAAAGGCACCGGCGCCTTGGTCTGATACATGTAAACTGCAGCCACGACCGTTTGATGTGATAGTTATGGATAAAAATGAAAATATACTAACAGAACATGAAAAAGAAACTATATACAAAACTGGAATCGGTAAAAGATCAAGAGATAATAGAAACATGTCTAGTAACGATGGGCGTCTGACACCTATTGTAATAGATATGATCGACTCTCCCTTCGACAACAATCCTGAAAGTCCTGCACTTTGGAAAAGACAGACATCTGAACTGTCTAGAAATTATGACGAGTCACACACCCATGTACCAAGCGAAACAATTTTTATTGACATTAATAACGACGAAACTGAAGATATTAAAGAACAGGAAAATGTCGAAATACTACATAAGAAAGTAATCCAACGAAAATCTAAGAAGAAAAAATCTAGGGTTGAGCGACTAAGCTCTGAGAGAGAGGATTCTGGAATTAGCCTAAATGATGAAGGAGAAGATGGAGCTCAGAGTTTCGCAGAAGGGGAAAACATCAGTATGAACAGTTTTCTGGAACCTACAGTAACCGTTACTGGTCAGGAGGACTCTGAGAGTGATAATGAGTTGGCGTATTTTTGTGTAGATCACATGAAAATGTGTAAGTCGCGAACGGATTTGCACAGGCACCGAAGATGTAATCTAGACTATACTAAGGCTTCGGGCGATTCGCCGGTTGTATCGTCGCCCGCAGCAACTAGTAGTGGAAGTAGAGAGGAGTTTGATAATATCGAGTTGAGGATACCGTCATCATTACGAGGTAGTCGTAACTCAAATAGAGGTAATTGTCACGTTAATTGCTTGATATACGTGGAGTGGGTCTTTTTCTCGATCTATTTGGTATACACATATTCAAATAAAGGCTGATATAGAGTATCATTTTTAATGTGAGATGCAACATGGCTGCACTACTTTAACGGTAGGAATGTGTGTCGTACGTTTATTTATCGTCGCTACCGTTTGCCCATATAAGCGACGCCTCCCGAAGAGATTAGTCATTTTAGATTTTTACGTATAGTGCAATGATATAGACAGAGACGCATTCCATAGCCTCATCTGGCTCTTTTACGTGCACGGTGTAAAGCACCGACACGAGACCTCAGTTTAAAGTCCCAACTGAAAGACTGCTAATATTATTAGGGTTAGACGGGAGATAGAACCTGCGATCCCTGGATTCGCAGTCCAAAGTTTTACCAACTGGACTACTGGCCCGTTTTGCTATACACACACAATGATAAATTTACTACACGGTAACAAGATAACCATACTGAGCAAGTACTAAATCTAAAGAAAAGAGAACTTCATTCCCCCATCAAGTGATATATGTTATTTGGTTTGTTAGCGTGGTATATGAGTTGCCTTTTTAAAAAACTTTTATTTATTTTACAAAGATTGCTGAAACAAGGTTTAACAACTTATATTAATCACTCTCGTTGGCTCGGATGAAAGCGTAAATGTGGTCATTCGTTAATAAATATGTTGTGGAAGTCGTGATAGCGCAGTGGATGCGCGTTGACTTCAGGTGCGAAAGGAGCCGTTACGATTGCGCCTTTAGGCAAGGCATTTAAATTTCACGTTGCCTCTTCTCTCCCTCGTGGCGATGGATTCCATCAGGAATGAGGTATCGAGAGTGATTTATATAAGTTGAAATAACTTGTTTCGCAATCGAGCTAAAATAAATTTGTATAAACTAATAAATATGTTCAATGCAGTTTCCAGTAGTTGGATTGGATGGTCTACATGTATTTTGATATTTCCGGGAAAGTCGAGTATATGCGGATTAAAGTAATACATAACGTGTCTCAGGAATCATCTATTGTTTGGCAATATTAAACTGAGACATTTGCTATTAATCGGAATTCCGAAGTAAAATATGAACTTTAGATTATGGTACACTTACTTACTGACTTGATTCAAATATTAACGGTAAAAACCTAACCTAACTTTGGAATTCTCTTCCATCAAATCTTAGAAGTGCAACAACATTGTGTTCTTTCAAAAAGGCTTTGAAGACACACCTTTTTAAATGTTCATATGGAACATAAATATCGAACTGTGTCTGTGCTCAATCAGGATTAAGACTGCAAATGAACACATTTTATTTAATTATTACCTATATTTTAATTGCTATAATTTTAGATTCTAATATTTTATAGCATATTTAGAATCCATTGTAATTGTGTTTGCTAATTTTGTCTTGTTTTATCTCATTGTATGTGGAAGTTTTTATCAATATTTGTGATATTTTAGGCTGTAAAGCGCTTTTGAACGTTTTATTTTTAGATGAAAAGAGCGCTATATAAGTTTGGTATATAATAATAATAATAATAACGTATGTCCTGGTCGTAGTTCACGGAAACTTACGAAGGCTTTGGTGGAGATTAATGAGTCTCAGTTTAATGTTGCCAAGTAATATTAGCGTATTAAAATTGTTATTTGGTTTGTTGTTGTTGTTGTGTGTGTGTCTTACGTTTATGTATCGTCGCTACCGGTTACCCATATGAGCGACGCCTCCTGATTAGATTAGTCATTTTAGATTTTTAAGGATAGTGCATGATACAGACAGAGACCCATTTCAGAGTATCCTCTGGTTCTTTTACGTGCACGGTGTAAAGCACCGACACGAGACCTCGGTTTAAAATCCCATCTGAAAGACTGTTAATTTTATTATGGTCAGACGGGGGATCTAACCTTGGTTTGTTGACAGGGTATATATGATTATATAGTGCCGGCTATGGAGCCGGCTCCATGCGGCTCGGGGAATATTACTCCTAGCCGACACTATATACGCATATTCCCTGTCAATGAACCAACTAGCATATACTAATTTTACTTTTCGATATAAAAGCTCTTTGTGTTACTTGTATTATATTTCATACGCTAATTTACGTTATATACACATATATATTATACAACAAGGGCCACCGTGGCAGAAGTGAACTCTTTGACTTCGAAACAATTGCCCTCAACCCGTCGGTTCAAATCCCACTTGGTCTGTCGAGTTCTTTCATGTGATGAAGCTATTCAGGAAGTCGTGATAGCGCTGTGGTATCGCATTCGCTTCAGGTGCGAAAGGCCCGGAGTTCGAGCTCTGTTGGAGCAGTTACGATTGTGCCCTTAGGCAATGCATTTAAATTCCACGTTGGCTCTTCTCTCCCCCGTGTGGCGATGGATTCCATCAGGAATGAGGTCTCGAGAGTGATTAATATAAGTTGTAATAACTTGTTTCGCAATTGAGATAAATACATTTGTATAAACTGAGCTATCCAGCTGGCTTAAGGGAGGTCGGTGGTTCTACCCAGAGGACACATTAGGAGATCCGCAGTCAAACCTAAGATGTAGGTACGCCTCAAATCCAGAAACAAACAAAAGATACATACCCATAATGTATACATACGGACTAACCTTAGTAAGCACAGTGTCTTTCACAAGAAAATTGCGTGATAGCGCAGTGGATGAGCGTTCGCTTCAGATGCGAAAGGTCCGGAGTTCGAGCCCTGTTGGAGCCGTTACGATTGTGCCCTTAGGCAAGGCATTTAAAGTACACGTTGCCTCTTCTCTCTCCCTCGTGGCGATGGCTTCCATCAGGAATGAGGTCTCGAGAGTGATTAATATAAGTTGAAATAACTTGTTTCGCAATCGAGCTAAAATAAATTTGTATAAAAAAAGAAAATTTCGGGTGAGTAAGTGGCACACATTACTTAATTGTTTAAAGCTGTAAACAAAACACAATTTAGTATAGGTTAACATTTACTAGTATGTATTTACAAAATTAAATTTGTCAGGTCGTGCGACCAATTTAATTTTGTAAATACGTACTAATAAACTTTAACCCATTCAACACCAAGTAACTGACATAGACTGGTCCATGACATTTTTAGACCAATTAAATTAATAAGAAAATTACATTATGATCAGTTCATTTATAAAAATGGGTAAATTATTTTCTAAAAATTGTAATATTACTTGCAAAAAGTGCAGATCCTGATGAGACGGCTCGTCACGAGCCGGCTCATCTGGATCTACACTTTTTGTAAGCCTATTTAGAGGTCTGTGGTGTTGAAAGGGTTAACCTGCTTAGTGTTATAAAGTATTTGTGTTCACTCTCTACATGTCTCCGCCATCTTTCGTCCCGCGGCATTGATTGACATCCCGAAACATCAAAATTGAGCCTGTCATCTTTTAAATACGTACTCATAAACTTTAACCTGCTTAGTGTTATAAAGTATTTGTGTTCACTCTCTACATGTCTCCGCCATCTTTCGTCCCGCGGCATTGATTGACATCCCGAAACATCAAAATTGCGCCTGTCATCTTTTAAATACGTACTCATAAACTTTAACCTGCTTAGTGTCTTATAGCTGATTTACTAAAATAAATTCGTTCAGTTTGAAAAATGCTGCCAAAAATAATTTCAAACACTAATTTTTTTTTTATTAAAATAGTTTAATAGTGGAAATTCATGAAGATCAAAAAAGTATGTCATCTATATAACAGACTAACAACCTAATAAACTGATAATATACAATTATACATGAATATAAGTATTAGTTCTTGCAGCTTATATCTTATTTCCTATGAAAGTTTAACTGGTTACTGTTTGCATGTTTCATTATTCAATTCAATTCAATTCAATTCAATCAGTTTATTTCACATAAAACATTATTACAATGTTTAAAGTGTTATATACAAATTTTCAGAGAAGACATGTTATTATATAGATACCATTTTCTGAAGGTCATATACAAATTCAGAAAAACGGTTGCATGTAACAAGTAGATTTTGACGAATATAGATAATACATAATAGACAATCATGTTCTTTGACCAAGCTCAAACAGAAACCCTTATCTTATTTGCAAAGTAGAGATACTTTGACAAATTATTTATTACAATTTTAGAGGTAGAATTTAACAATGAGGCAAACTTATTTAGGCTTGGCCAATGACAGAAATATGGTTTAAAGTACCTTATCCTCAAATCCCTGTAGTTAGGGCAGACCAATAAAAAGTGGAATTCAGATTCAAGTTTTTTCATACTACATGATTTACAGAGTCGTTGTTCCCGAGGTATATTGCTATATCGACCTGATTCTATAAATAAATGATGAGCAGACACCCGAAATCTAGACAGCGCAATAAGATATTTTCTCTCATATATACATTCAAAGTATATCTCGCGGTCAAAATTATGTTTAAAAATACAGTATGACTGTAGACGCGGGGAATTGTTTATGTCCGAATACCATGACTGATAATAGTTATCAAATATACGTTGTTTAATTAACATAAGAGTGTGGTTATCAATAACCTGGTCCCTCCATACATACGCAAACCCATGCTCATCAAGTATATTTTTAGTATACAGAGCCCAATTTTTATTTCGATATGTAACATTATTGTCCGCATCATTGATGAGTACATTTTAAAAGTCAAAGATGATTCATCTTTAGCTAACAATTTTTTCCAGTATTTCAGCAGAGTAAATTTTCTAAATATATGTAGCGGCACACGGCCAAGTTTCCCGTATAATGCTGATAAGTTTGTGGACTGCCTGACACCTAACAAACGTCGCAAACAATTTACATGGACCATTTCAATGTCTGTAGCGGCATGTACACCCCATATTTCTGAACAGAAATTTAGAACAGAACCAACCAATATATCAAATAACTGTACTTTTCTAGACAGTGGTAATTCAATCTGGTGAAATACAGAAAACAAACTGTGTAATGAAAAGGAAGCGTGCTGAGCTATATGTTTTTGGGTACGTAGCCAGTTTCCGTTTTTATATAGGTTAATACCTAGGTATTTAAACGAACTTACGTTTTCTATTTTTGTACCGTAATTGTATATATCAGCTGTAGTTGGCCGACCAATTTCAAAAATCATAACTTTGGTTTTGTTTATATTAATTTTCAGACCCCATGTTTCACAGTAAGTCTCTACATCCTTAAGCATTAACTGCAGGGATTCTGGTGAACGCGCAAATAAAATCATGTCGTCTGCATACAAGATAAGAAATAGTTTCAAGTCATCAATTGACACGATATCATTAATATCAGAGTGGATATTTTGTATGATGTCATTCACGAAAAACATGAATAATAATGGAGAGCTAGTTATTTCATGTTTTAATTTATTGAGGGCCTCATGGTAGATTGACTTAATTGTTCAAATGAGTTCTCTCGTTAAATAAAGTCTGTATTATTATTATTATTATAATTATAATTATTATATATAGCTACTGTTTTAAGTCCGTATTTAAGCTTCTTATTTTGTAGCATTAATCACTTTTAGGGATTAAAATTAGAGAGAATGGACAAGTTAGAGTCGGGTATGGAACAGCGTATTGCCAATAAGGTCGCTCAAATACTTGACAAGCGAGTGAATTCGGAACTGGCACGCATTCACAAGGATATTGATAGCCATTTGGACACATTCAAAGATTCGCTAAAGGCAGATCTCAACACTGAGTTAGATGACCTGAACAGTAAAATTCAGAATGTAAACCAGGCTGGTTCATCTGCACCCCGTGATATCGCCTTAAATATTGTTATCCGTGACTTACCTGAAACCACTAATGAAAATGTAAAGAACAAGGTAAACTCACTTATTAAAGACGGCTTACGAATCCGGGACGTTACATGTGTCAATGCTGAGCGCAAGGCGTCATTCAACAATAGTAGAAAAGGGGTTGTGATTGCTACATTTAAATGTCACGACGATAAACGTAAGGTCATGCTAAAGAAGAAAGTGTTGAAATCACACTCCAGATTCTCTGGTGTTTATATTAACCATGATTTATCTCAGGCGGATAGAGTGATGAGCAATAATTTTAGAACAATTCTGGGTGCTCTTAAGCAGCATAATCTTACACTCAGAGGATCCCGCATTGTCCGTGGTAATTATGGCGACGACTCAACGAGGGATCGTTCCGAGGATCAAACGCGTGATGCGAACGAATATAGTTCCGGCTCTCGTTCATCTACCAATCGTGACAACACACGAGGTCATTCTCAGAGCCGTGACAGTTGGAACCGCGTAGGTCGCGGACGAAATGGCAACAACGGACGGCGTGTGGCTACAGACAACTGAACCAAAGCAGAAAATGAGTGAACATCGGGTTTTGGAACGTCCGCGGTTGGAACTGTAACATTGATTCTGACAGTCATGTTTTAAGATCTTCTTGTGTTTTAAATAGTGATTGTGATATTATAGGTGTAGCTGAGACTCATCTTTTAAATGATAATGTTTTACACGTCGATGGTTATCAATGGTTTGGTTTTAATCGTGATAATATTCATAAAAATGCCCGGACAGGTTCCGGAGGCGTAGGCTTTTTGATAAAAAATGTTATTTGCAATGAATTCAATATTTCTGTACTAGATTGTTCGTTTGAAGGAATTATGTGGTTAAAAATGTACCATAAATCTGATAATTGTGTTATCATACCATGTGTTTGTTATTTGCCACCGGAAAACTCATCTAGACGCATTGATGTTAATTCGTTCTATGATAATCTTTTGACTGGTATTTACAGAAATCAGAATGAAGGAACCGTATTTATATGTGGAGACTTTAACAGTCGTTGTGGAGATTTAGATGATTTTATTAATGGCGTTGATAATATACCTATTCGCAATGTTGTTGATTTTAAAACTAATTCATATGGGGAATTATTTGTTGATTTTATGATTAATGCTAATATGTGTATGCTAAATGGTCGTAACTACGCTAATAATGATTACACGTCAGTGTCGGTTAAAGGTTTATCAGTAGTGGATTATTGTATAGTAAGTCACGATGACCTTTCATTGTTTTCAGATTTTACCGTTGTACGTACATCAGATTTGATTAATAAATCAGGTGACCTTAAAGTGTTGGTACCTACCAGTATCCCAGATCATTCTATGATTAAATGGAGTATCACCATTAGTGCAGTTCCCCAGTTTACTAGTCAATACAATAATAGCTATGACAAGTTTGATGTATCTAATGTTCCTGAAACTTTTCTATTAGACCAAGATGTCCTTAATAGTGTTAACGTAACTATTGATAAACTAGAGCATTGCCATCAAACGCAAACTGATATTGATTATATTTATGAGGACTGGTGTAGTATTTTAAAATATAATATGTACAAGTCAGTGCCTTATAAAACAATTACCTCTGGTTGGTGCAATAGAAAATGCAGACCGGGAAAGCCGTGGTGGAGTAGCGATCTAACTGATAGTTGGAATAATGTTTGTACAGCAGAACGAAATTGGTTGAATTGTGTTGCATGTAATAAAAACCGAAATGTATATCTCAAGTCCGAGTATATTCAGGTCCGTAAACATTTTGACCGTGAAGTACAGAAGGCAAAACGTTTATATTGGTATTCTTTACACAATGAATTGCTGAAGGAATGTAATGTAGACCAGTCAAACTTTTGGAAATCTGTAGGTAAAATCGGCGTTGGTCAGATTAAGAAAAAATGTATACCTCTAGAAGTTACATTAAATGATGGTTCTCTCTCTACAGATTTGTCACAGGTATTAAACAAATGGAAACATGATTTTAGCTCGTTATATAAAAATGATAATTATGTATATTCATCACAGAACTCTAATGTATTGAATGATGTAACTGATTATGCAGATCTGTCTTTTAATGCAAACATTACTATTTTTGAAGTAAAGAAGGCAATTGATGGTGCCAAGAAGGGAAAAGCCTGTGGCATAGACGGTATCCCTAGTGAAGTTTTACAGAACGATACGTCCGTGCTATTTTTGCATACTCCGTTTAATGTATGCTTCTCCAATGGGACTGTCCCGTCTATCTGGGGCAAATGTATTATAAACCCGATACCAAAACCCTCAATGACGGATTCAAGAGATCCCCTGTCTTATAGGGGCATATCACTGGCCTCAGCCATGTACAAGATTTATTGTAATATTTTAAACGCCAGGCTAAGTTGTTGGGCTGAACATAACGATAAGATCGCAGATGAGCAAAACGGTTTCAGAAAGAAGCGTAGTACCATAGATCACTTATCCACTTTGACCTCTATTATTGATACAAGAAAACAAGTTAATAAAGCCACATTCTGTGCCTTTTTTGATTTTAGTAAGGCGTACGATTTTATTAACAGAGATAAATTGTGGAAAAGACTCAATGAAATTGGAGTTGCCGGTAATATGTGGCGAGCTGTTAAGTCTATCTACTCATCTGTGTCGTCATGTATTAGGGTAAACTCTTTTAAGACTGATTGGTTTGATGTTAATTGTGGCTTAAGACAGGGGTGCATTCTATCGCCGCTTTTATTTAATTTGTACATTAATGATTTAACGATATTTTTGAAATCATTAAATATCGGTGTTAATGTCGATAATGACTGTATAGGTATTCTATTGTACGCGGATGAAATTGTCCTACTAGCAGAAAACCAACTTGATTTGCAGAGATTATTGAATGCTTTACATGACTGGTGCAATATAAACGATATGTTTATAAACAGGGATAAAAGTAGAGTTGTCCATTTTCGTCCTGCTTCTATGCCAAGATCTGATGTTATTTTTAAATGTGGTGTTACTGTTCTGGAAACTATAGGTATATATACTTATTTAGGAATTGTTTTGAGTGAATACCTTGACTTCAATGTTACTGCAAAATGTGTTGCTCAAAGTGCAAGTCGTGCATTGGGACTGCTCATTGCTAACTGTAAGTTAGTTGGGGGTGTACCATATAATGTTTTCTCCAAATTGTATGACTCTGTTGTCTGGCCTGTGATTGCTTATGGCGCCCCGGTTTGGGGATATAAAGCGTTTTCATGCATTAATGCAATCCACAATCGTGCCATGCGTTTCTTTCTTGGTATTGGGAAATATTCTCCCAATGCAGCTGTCTCCGGGGAAATGGGTTGGCAGCCGCCAGTTGTGCGACAATGGAAGCACATATCTGGGTTTTGGGCACGCTTAGCTAATACCGACAATTCCAGATTAAATAAGCGAGTTGCACTATGGGCGAATGCTAAATCTACAAGTTATAAAAACTGGTTTTATTATGTCAAGAGACAGTTTGCAGACATTACTTTGATGGATTACTGTAACCTATCTATACCTATACATAAGCACAATTTAGTAGATAGTGTGGAAAATGCGGTAATGGAAAAATATGTTACTGACTGGTCCACCTCTATTAATAGTGTGATAGGTGTTTCTGGACGTGGTCGCAATAAGCTTAGAACCTACTGTACATTTAAATTTAAATTTCAAACAGAAGTATATTGTAAAATGATTTTACCCACACGTCACAGATCAGCATTATGTAAATTTAGATGTGGAGTTGCTCCATTACGTATAGAAACCGGAAGGTATGAGAATTTACCACTTGATGAACGTAAGTGCCCTTTCTGTAATGTATTAGAAGACGAAAGTCATGTATTATTAGAATGTTCACTGTATGATGATTTGAGAGCTGTTCTCTTGGAGAAAGCCTCATTATATGAAAATGACTTTCGGAACAAACCTGTATCCGACCAGCTTAGAATTATTTTTACTACTATACCTCTGATTAGAATTGTTGCCAAAACCTGTTTTTATATTCTTCAAAGACGATCCTTTTATTTATGTAAATAATGTATCCATTTGATTTATTGATTGTGTGTCTCTTATCCATTCCGAGAAACAGCTGCTAATTAGTTCAACCGCGATCTGATCGAGGTTGATAACTGATATTTTAAAACATATCTTAATTGCGCATTAGTGCTTTTTTTCCATTTCAGTATTTCAAAATTTCCGGTTTTAGTAAGTATTTAATTTTCAATTAGCGACTGTTCCCCGGTTTTAATATGTACATATAATAATATGTCGATAGACTGTGATAGTTTGATTATCTGTGATTACATTAGTCTCTTATAATTCTTTTATAATGAATGGTGTTGTACTATGCCACGATAATTTGTTGTGTATATTTTATGTATTGTACAACGATGAGACTGAAATAAAGAATAAATCTGTTTTAATTTATTGAGGGCCTCATGGTAGATTGACTTAATTGTTCAAATGAGTTCTCTCGTTAAATAAAGTCTGTATTATTATTATTATTATAATAATAATTATTATATATAGCTACTGTTTTAAGTCCATATTTAAGCTTCTTATTTTGTAGCATTAATCACTTTTAGGGATTAAAATTATTGCTCAATATAATTATTGTCTTATGTTTTACCAAGTGTCAACTTTGTGTCAACTTTATTTACATATGTGACCCTCCATTACAAAATCAGTTACATGGGTATTTTTTTAAAAGCTGAGATTATGTGCTCATCTGAAAGGGCAATGCATTAGCTTTCCAATGATGTATACATTTTTGTTATAGGTTAAAAACTGACAAAGATATGGACTTTTTATGTTGCAATAGCTACGGCTTCAGAAATATGAATAAAGTCCCAAAATCGAGGTTAAAGTTGCCAAACCAAACTCCTTAGCAACGCACATTACTATAAGTACAATGAAAATGAAATTTGAAGCATATATATATATTCATACACAACCTTTATTTACACAAAATTTCATCAAAATATTTACATGGTAACATACATAAAAAATAAATTCAAATGTTCAGGGTTTTCAACATTTTCCAGGTTTATGTTCAAACAAATCTCCACAATCAATGTTTACGATTCATTCACATGTACATTTCATATGCACTATCATCATCATCATAGGTGTTGTCCAGATATTGTCAGAGTCTAATGAGGGCTACGACTGTGTGCACTCATTGTCATCTTCCCACGATCACACGCACAGCCACGCACGCGACCACGCCTGCTTCCACGACCACAAGTAACCAGACCTTCGCCATCCGAATCATCTGGTGGCATTACATCTGGTCTTCGACACACAATATCTTTATATGGATTGTTTACAAATTCTCTTATTGATTTATAGAGGTACTGCTGCCTCTTAAGGGGGAGTCCTGGGGGTTAGATCCCTGGAGCCTCTCCATCCGGAAAAGTTGTATTTGGCAGCAGTACTCGAAAGGCCACCTCCTCTGCGTCCGGGTCATTCTTGACAAACACTGTGCCAGGATGGTCAGCATCAAACCTGAGAAACAAATGTATATATTCAGTGATTTCATTAAACGGACATCGACATATAGGACGCCCAACATTATGAATAAAAAGGGAAATAATTGGGAGGACTGACTCCCCCCCCCTCAATTTTTCCGTCACACCAAGGTATCCCATTGTAGACAACTTATTGAAATGGTATATTAACACAATTGTTAATAAGAATTGGAAATATATACTGCTTTTATTAACATAATTGTTAATAAGAATTTGAAATATATACTGAGCACTTTTGTCCTATGTTGCCAAATTGAAAGCAGCTAATGTATAAGGATGGGACAATTCCTCATTTTTTAGGAAAAATCCCTAAAATATCAATGAGGAAATCAAAAAATCAAGGGGATGGGCATGTGCCTCTTCAACCGATTAGCGTAGTGGTCAGCATGCTCGTGCTTCTCACCAATGCAACCCGGGTTTGATCCTCGGACCGAGAAGATGATATAATGGTCACCAGATCGGACAAGTGTGTTTTCTCCCACACAAATGCCTTCATCCTTGACAAAACACCTTGTTTCGCAATCGTAAAACAATACTATTTACATATCATTATAACGATTAACCTGTGTGCAGAGAATTGACAATTCCATAAGCCAATACTTACGTTGTGTTAATTCTCTCATATCCATGCTGCGTCTAATCATGTCCTCTGGAACAAACTGTTGATAACACGGTTCACCATTACCATACTTGCATGTACAACTGAAAGTAGAGCAATATTATTAATAATTTCCAATGAAATACGTTCGGTGATGCATCCGTGGTTCAGAGGTGGATTTGGAATTGTACAGTCCCGGGTTCGATACTCGGTCAGGCCACATATTGAACAAGGCACCTCACACACATTGACTTAGTATTGGTTAACCGCTTTGCGTCGATACAGACTGCACAGGAAAATATGTCTAGGTCCCCAGGGTTTGTCATTAGCGGAACATACATACCGGTACACATTATATAATTATGTATCGATACACTATAAATAAGAATTCCGCAGAAACATACAACGCTAGTCCACATGGTTCGCCGGAGGCGAGGGTAAATAAGCTCAATCAGCACATACATCATGCATTGATGCCGTGTTTACCATCAATATCACTCCCTTGCACTAAACCTTACGGTTACATTAATGAGTGGCTTTGTATTTAATTTGATAATACGTGTATCATGATTATTGTGTATAATATTTATGCTGTATCATTTACTGTCTGTCTGTCTGTCTGTCTGTCTGTCTGTCTGTCTGTCTGTCTGTCTGTCTGTCTGTCTGTCTGTCTGTCTGTCTGTCTGTCTGTCTGTCTGTCTGTCTGTCTGTCTGTCTGTCTGTCATATGTCCTTCTGTCTGTCTGTCTTGTCTGTCTGTCTGTCTGTCTGTCTGTCTGTCTGTCTGTCTGTCTGTCTGTCTGTCTGTCTGTCTGTCTGTCTGTCTGTCTGTCTGTCTGTCTGTCTGTCTGTCTAGTCTGTCTGTCTGTCTGTCTGTCTGTCTGTCTGTCTGTTCTGTCTGTCTGTCTGTCTGTCTGTCTGTCTGTCTGTCTGTCTGTCTGTCTGTCTGTCTGTCTGTCTGTCTGTCTGTCTGTCTGTCTGTCTGTCTGTCTGTCTGTCTGTCTGTCTGTGAAATACAACTATAATACAATATCAGATTCTTGTATTTTAACAGCCGGCACATCATTAGCAGTGCTTATGGGCATCCGGGCGATGCACCTAGAGACTTTGGAGAATTTGTACAACTATTCGGGCGTGATCATCGAGGACAGAGAGAACCTGAAAGCGCACCTGCAAGACCGCAAGTCCGTGATGGAAGACGAGATGATGGACTATATGGAAGAAGTGATAACTCACTTACTGAAGGTCTGCAACTTATTTTTACCAATGCAAGTACAGTCTACATCCGTTATGTCGAATTCCGTCGGAGAGAACAAAATACTTCGACATAACCGAAGTAACGAAATTCGATATAAACGGAGCCAGTTATATGTACAATGATAGTGTCTGGAACGGGACTTCAAGATAACCGGATAATTCGAAATAACCGACTTTGACATAACGGATGTAGACTGTACTTCAATAAAATAGGACATGCAATATAGCTATTCTAGTTTCACCGATTTAGTGTAGCTTTAGAGAATCTTAATATCGGAAATTGCACTATCCTCCATAGTCCACGACAAGACGTCTAAATATTGTACTGTGTATATGTGTACGTATGCAGGAAAATGCAGTGACGAGTACATATTTAGTTGTAGTTCATTCTTACATTTAGCATGGAAAGTTCCTATATGTGTAGTTCATTCTTACATTTAGCGTGGTATGTTCCTATATGTATAGTTCATTCTTACATTTAGCATGGTATGTTCCTATATGTATAGTTCATTCTTACATTTAGCGTGGAATGTTCCTATGTGTATAGTTCATTCTTACATGTAGCGTGGTATGTTCCTATATGTATAGTTCATTCTTACATTTAGCTTGGTATGTTCCTATATGTATAGTTCATTCTTACATTTAGCGTCGTATGTTCCTATGTGTATAGTTCATTCTTACATGTAGCATGGTATGTTCCTATATATGTAGTTCATTCTAACATTTAGAGTGGTATGTTCCTATATCCATAGTTCATTCTTACATGTAGCGTGGTATGTTCCTATATGTGTAGTTCATTCTTACATTTAGCGTTGTATGTTCCTATATGTGTAGTTCATTCTTACAGTTAGCGTTGTATGTTCCTATCTGTGTAGTTCATTCTTACAATTAGCGTGGTATGTTCCTATATGTGTAGTTCATTCTTACATTTAGCGTGATATGTTCCTATATGTGTAGTAAATTCTTACATTTAGCGTGGTATGTTCCTATATGTATAGTTCACTCTTAACTTTAGCGTGGTATGTTCCTATATGTGTAGTTCATTCTTACAGTTAGCGTGGTATGTTCCTATATATGTAGTTCATTCTTACATTTAGCGTGGCATGTTCCTATATTATGTAGTTCATTCTTACATTTAGCGTGGGATGTTCCTATATGTGTAGTCCATTCAAACATTTAGCGTGGCATGTTCCTATATTATGTAGTTCATACTTACATTTAGCGTGGGATGTTCCTATATGTGTAGTTCGTTCCTACACTTAGCGTGGTATGTTCCTATATGTGTAGTTCATTCTTACATTAGCGTGGTATGTTCCTATATATAGTTCGTTCTTACACGCGTGGTATGTTCCTATATGTGTAGTTCATTCTTACATTCAGCATGGTATGTTCCTATATATAGTTCGTTCTTACACTTAGCGTGGTATGTTCCTATATGTGTAGTTCATTCTTACATTTAGCGTGGTATGTTCCTATATGTATAGTTCATTCTTACATTTAGCGTGGTATGTTCCTATATATGTAGTTCATTCTTACATTTAGCGTGGTATGTTCCTATATGTGTAGTTCATTCTTACATTTAGCGTGGTATGTTCCTATATGTGTAGTTCATTCTTACATTTAGCGTGGTATGTTCCTATATGTATAGTTCATTCTTACATTTAGCGTGGTATGTTCCTATATATAGTTCGTTCTTACACTTAGCGTGGTATGTTCCTATATGTGTAGTTCATTCTTACATTAGCGTGGTATGTTCCTATATGTGTAGTTCATTCTTACATTTAGCGTGGTATGTTCCTATATATGTAGTTCATTCTTACATTTAGCGTGGTATGTTCCTATATGTGTAGTTCATTCTTACATTTAGCGTGGTATGTTCCTATATATGTAGTTCATTCTTACATTTAGCGTGGTATGTTCCTATATGTGTAGTTCATTCTTACATTTAGCGTGGTATGTTCCTATATATAGTTCATTCTTACATTTAGCGTGGTATGTTCCTATATGTGTAGTTCATTCTTACATTAGCGTATGTTCCTATATATAGTTCATTCTTACATTTAGCGTGGTATGTTCCTATATGTGTAGTTCATTCTTACATTTAGCGTGGTATGTTCCTATATATGTAGTTCATTCTTACATTTAGCGTGGTATGTTCCTATATGTGTAGTTCATTCTTACATTTAGCGTGGTATGTTCCTATATATGTAGTTCATTCTTACATTTAGCGTGGTATGTTCCTATATGTGTAGTTCATTCTTACATTTAGCGTGGTATGTTCCTATATGTGTAGTTCATTCTTACATTTAGCGTGGTATGTTCCTATATATGTAGTTCATTCTTACATTTAGCGTGGTATGTTCCTATATGTGTAGTTCATTCTTACATTTAGCGTGGTATGTTCCTATATGTGTAGTTCATTCTTACATTTAGCGTGGTATGTTCCTATATATGTAGTTCATTCTTACACTTAGCGTGGTATGTTCCTATATGTGTAGTTCATTCTTACATTTAGCGTGGTATGTTCCTATATATGTAGTTCATTCTTACATTAGCGTGGTATGTTCCTATATATAGTTCATTCTTACACGCGTGGTATGTTCCTATATGTGTAGTTCATTCTTACATTTAGCGTGGTATGTTCCTATATATAGTTCATTCTTACATTTAGCGTGGTATGTTCCTATATGTGTAGTTCATTCTTACATTTAGCGTGGTATGTTCCTATATGTATAGTTCATTCTTACATTTAGCGTGGTATGTTCCTATATATGTAGTTCATTCTTACATTTAGCGTGGTATGTTCCTATATATGTAGTTCATTCTTACATTTAGCGTGGTATGTTCCTATATATGTAGTTCATTCTTACATTTAGCGTGGTATGTTCCTATATATGTAGTTCATTCTTACATTTAGCGTGGTATGTTCCTATATATGTAGTTCATTCTTACATTTAGCGTGGTATGTTCCTATATGTGTAGTTCATTCTTACATTAGCGTGGTATGTTCCTATATGTATAGTTCATTCTTACATTTAGCGTGGTATGTTCCTATATATGTAGTTCATTCTTACATTTAGCATGGTATGTTCCTATATATGTAGTTCATTCTTACATTTAGCGTGGTATGTTCCTATATATGTAGTTCATGCTTATATTTAGCGTGGTATGTTCCTATATATGTAGTTCATTCTTACATTTAGCGTGGTATGTTCCTATATATAGTTCGTTCTTACACTTAGAGTGGTATGTTCCTATATGTGTAGTTCATTCTTACATTAGCGTTGTATGTTCCTATATGTATAGTTCATTCTTACATTTAGCTTGGTATGTTCCTATATATGTAGTTCATTCTTACATTTAGCATGGGATGTTCCTATATATGTAGTTCATTCTTACAATTAGCGTCGTATGTTCCTATATATGTAGTTCATGCTTATATTTAGCGTGGTATGTTCCTTTATATGTAGTTCATTCTTACATTTAGCGTGGTTTGTTCCTATATACGTAGTTCATTCTTACATTTAGCGTGGTATGTTCCTATATGTGTAGTTCATTCTTATATTTAGCTTGGTATGTTCCTATATATAGTTCGTTCTTACACTTAGCGTGGTAAATTCCTATATGTGTAGTTCATTCTTACATTTAGCGTGGTATATTCCTATATGTGTAGTTCATTCTTACATTTAGCGTGGTATATTCCTATATATGTAGTTCATTCTTACATTTAGCGTGGTATGTTCCTATATGTGTAGTCCATTCATACATTTAGCTTGGCATGTTCCTATATAAGTAGTTCATTCTTACATTTAGCGTGGGATGTTCCTATATGTGTAGTTCATTCTTACATTTAGCGTGGTATGTTCCTATATATAGTTCGTTCTTACACTTAGCGTGGTATGTTCCTATATATAGTTCGTTCTTACACTTAGCCTGGTATGTTCCTATATGTATAGTTCATTGTTAAATTAGCGTTGTATGTTCCTATATGTATATTCATTCTTACATTTAGCGTGGTATGTTCCTATATATGTAGTTCATTCTTACATTTAGCGTGGGATGTTCCTATATATGTAGTTCATTCTTACATTTAGCGTGGTATGTTCCTATATATGTAGTTCATGCTTACATCTAGCGTGGTATGTTCCTATATGTGTAGTTCATTCTTATATTTAGCTTGGTATGTTCCTATATATAGTTCCTATATATAGTTGTATGTTCCTATATGTGTAGTTCATTCTTACATTAGCGTGGTATGTTCCAATATGTGTAGTTCGTTCCTATATATGTAGTTCATTCTTACAATTAGCGTGGTATGTTCCTATATATGTAGTTCATTCTTACACTTAGCGTGGTATGTTCCTATATATATATAGTTCATTCTTACATTTAGCGTGGTATGTTCCTATATGTGTAGTTCATTCTTACATTTAGCGTGGTATGTTCCTATATATGTAGTTCATTCTTACATTTAGCGTGGTATGTTCCAATATGTGCAGTTCATTCTTACATTTAGCTTGGTATGTTCCTATATGTGTAGTTCATTCTTACATTTAGTGTGGTATGTTCCTATATATGTAGTTCATTCTTACATTTAGCGTGGTATGTTCCAATATGTGTAGTTCATTCTTACATTTAGCGTGGTATGTTCCTATATGTGTAGTTAATTCTTACATTTAGCGTGGCATGTTCCTATATATGTAGTTCATTCTTACACTTAGCCTGGTATGTTCCTATATGTGTAGTTCATTCTTACATTTAGCGTGGTATGTTCCTATATATGTAGTTCATTCTTACATTTAGCGTGGTATGTTCCTATATGTATAGTTCATTCTTACATTAGCGTGGTATGTTCCTATATATAGTTCGTTCTTACACGCGTGGTATGTTCCTATATGTGTAGTTCATTCTTACATTCAGCGTGGTATGTTCCTATATATAGTTCGTTCTTACACTTAGCGTGGTATGTTCCTATATGTGTAGTTCATTCTTACATTTAGCGTGGTATGTTCCTATATGTATAGTTCATTCTTACATTTAGCGTGGTATGTTCCTATATATGTAGTTCATTCTTACATTTAGCGTGGTATGTTCCTATATATGTAGTTCATTCTTACATTTAGCGTGGTATGTTCCTATATGTGTAGTTCATTCTTATATTTAGCGTGGTATGTTCCTATATATAGTTCGTTCTTACACTTAGCGTGGTATGTTCCTATATGTGTAGTTCATTCTTACATTTAGCGTGGTATGTTCCTATATGTGTAGTTCATTCTTACATTTAGCGTGGTATGTTCCTATATATGTAGTTCATTCTTACATTTAGCGTGGTATGTTCCTATATGTGTAGTTCATTCTTACATTTAGCGTGGTATGTTCCTATATATAGTTCATTCTTACACTTAGCGTGGTATGTTCCTATATGTGTAGTTCATTCTTACACTTAGCGTGGTATGTTCCTATATGTGTAGTTCATTCTTACATTTAGCGTGGTATGTTCCTATATATGTAGTTCATTCTTACATTTAGCGTGGTATGTTCCTATATGTATAGTTCATTCTTACATTTAGTGTGGTATGTTCCTATATATGTAGTTCATTCTTACATTTAGCATGGTATGTTCCTATATATGTAGTTCATTCTTACATTTAGCGTGGTATGTTCCTATATCTATAGTTCATTCTTACATTTAGCGTGGTATGTTCCTATATGTATAGTTCATTCTTACATTTAGCGTGGTATGTTCCTATATGTATAGTTCATTCTTACATTTAGCGTGGTATGTTCCTATATCTATAGTTCGTTCTTACATTTAGCGTGGTATGTTCCTATATGTATAGTTCATTCTTACATTTAGCGTGGTATGTTCCTATGTGTATAGTTCATTCTTACATGTAGCGTGGCATGTTCCTATATATGTAGTTCATTCTTACACTTAGCCTGGTATGTTCCTCTATGTGCAGTTCTTTCTTACATTTAGCGTGGTATGTTCCTATATATGTAGTTTATTCTTACATTTAGCGTGGTATGTTCCTATGTGTATAGTTCATTCTTACATTTTGTTTGGTATGTTCCTATATGTGTAGTTCATTCTTACATTTAGCGTGGTATGTTCCTATATATGTAGTTCATTCTTACATTTAGCGTGGTATGTTCCTATATGTATAGTTCATTCTTACATTTAGCGTGGTATGTTCCTATATATAGTTCATTCTTACACATAGAGTGGTATGTTCCTATATGTGTAGTTCATTCTTACATTTAGCGTGGTATGTTCCTATATGTATAGTTCATTCTTACATTTAGCGTGGTATGTTCCTATATATGTAGTTCATTCTTACATTTAGCATGGATGTTCCTATATATGTAGTTCATTCTTACATTTAGCGTGTATGTTCCATATATGTAGTTCATTCTTACATTTAGCGTGGTATGTTCCTATATGTGTAGTTCATTCTTACATTTAGCGTGGTATGTTCCTATATATAGTTCATTCTTACATTTAGCGTGGTATGTTCCTATATGTGTAGTTCATTCTTACATTTAGCGTGGTATGTTCCTATATGTGTAGTTCATTCTTACATTTAGCGTGGTATGTTCCTATATATGTAGTTCATTCTTACATTTAGCGTGGTATGTTCCTATATGTGTAGTTCATTCTTACATTTAGCGTGGTATGTTCCTATATATGTAGTTCATTCTTACATTTAGCGTGGTATGTTCCTATATGTGTAGTTCATTCTTACATTTAGCGTGGTATGTTCCTATATATAGTTCGTTCTTACACTTAGCGTGGTATGTTCCTATATATAGTTCATTCTTACATTAGCCTGGTATGTTCCTATATGTATAGTTCATTGTTACATTAGCGTGTATGTCTATATGTATAGTTCATTCTTACATTTAGCGTGGTATGTTCCTATATATGTAGTTCATTCTTACATTTAGCGTGGGATGTTCCTATATATGTAGTTCATTCTTACATTTAGCGTGGTATGTTCCTATATATGTAGTTCATGCTTATATTTAGCTGGTTGTTCCTATATGTAGTTCATTCTTACATTTAGCTGGTATCCAAATAGTTCATTCTTACATCTAGGTGGTATGTTCCTATATGTGTAGTTCATCTTATATTAGCACAAACAAAGTTGTATGTTCCTATATGTGTAGTTCATTCTACATTAGCGTGTATACCTATAATGTAGTTCATTATTACAATTAGCGTGGTATGTTCCTATATATGTAGTTCATTCTTACACTTAGCGTGGTATGTTCCTATATATATAGTTCATTCTTACATTTAGCGTGGTATGTTCCTATATGTGTAGTTCATTCTTACATTTAGCGTGGTATGTTCCTATATATGTAGTTCATTCTTACATTTAGCGTGGTATGTTCCTATATGTATAGTTCATTCTTACATTTAGTTTGGTATGTTCCTATATGTGTAGTTCATTCTTACATTTAGCGTGGTATGTTCCTATATATGTAGTTCATTCTTACATTTAGCGTGGTATGTTCCTATATGTATAGTTCATTCTTACATTTAGCGTGGTATGTTCCTATATATAGTTCGTTCTTACACATAGAGTGGTATGTTCCTATATGTGTAGTTCATTCTTACATTAGCGTGGTATGTTCCTATATGTATAGTTCATTCTTACATTTAGCTTGGTATGTTCCTATATATGTAGTTCATTCTTACATTTAGCGTGGTATGTTCCTATATATGTAGTTCATTCTTACATTTAGCGTGGTATGTTCCTATATATGTAGTTCATTCTTACATTTAGCGTGGTATGTTCCTATATGTGTAGTTCATTCTTACATTTAGCGTGGTATGTTCCTATATATAGTTCGTTCTTACACTTAGCGTGGTATATTCCTATATGTGTAGTTCATTCTTACATTTAGCGTGGTATGTTCCTATATGTGTAGTTCATTCTTACATTTAGCGTGGTATGTTCCTATATATGTAGTTCATTCTTACATTTAGCGTGGTATGTTCCTATATGTGTAGTTCATTCTTACATTTAGCTTGGCATGTTCCTATATAAGTAGTTCATTCTTACATTTAGCGTGGTATGTTCCTATATATAGTTCGTTCTTACACTTAGCGTGGTATGTTCCTATATATAGTTCGTTCTTACACTTAGCCTGGTATGTTCCTATATGTATAGTTCATTGTTACATTAGCGTTGTATGTCTTATATGTATAGTTAATTCTTACATTTAGCGTGGTATGTTCCTATATATGTAGTTCATTCTTACATTTAGCGTGGTATGTTCCTATATATGTAGTTCATGCTTATATTTAGCGTGGTGTGTTCCTTTATATGTAGTTCATTCTTACATTTAGCTTGGTATGTTCCTATAAACGTAGTTCATTCTTACATCTAGTGTGGTATGTTCCTATATGTGTAGTTCATTCTTATATTTAGCTTGGAATGTTCATATATATAGTTCCTATATATAGTTGTATGTTCCTATATGTGTAGTTCATTCTTACATTAGCGTGGTATGTTCCAATATGTGTAGTTCGTTCCTATATATGTAGTTCATTATTACAATTAGCGTGGTATGTTCCTATATATGTAGTTCATTCCTACACTTAGCGTGGTATGTTCCATATATATATAGTTCATTCTTACATTTAGCGTGGTATGTTCCTATATGTGTAGTTCATTCTTACATTTAGCGTGGTATGTTCCTATATATGTAGTTCATTCTTACATTTAGCGTGGTATGTTCCAATATGTGCAGTTCATTCTTACATTTAGCTTGGTATGTTCCTATATGTGTAGTTCATTCTTACATTTAGTGTGGTATGTTCCTATATATGTATTTCATTCTTACATTTAGCGTGGTATGTTCCAATATGTGTAGTTCATTCTTACATTTAGCGTGGTATGTTCCTATATGTGTAGTTAATTCTTACATTTAGCGTGGCATGTTCCTATATATGTAGTTCATTCTTACACTTAGCCTGGTATGTTCCTATATGTGTAGTTCATTCTTACATTTAGCGTGGTATGTTCCTATATATGTAGTTCATTCTTACATTTAGCGTGGTATGTTCCTATATGTATAGTTCATTCTTACATTAGCGTGGTATGTTCCTATATATAGTTCGTTCCTACACGCGTGGTATGTTCCTATATGTGTAGTTCATTCTTACATTCAGCGTGGTATGTTCCTATATATAGTTCGTTCTTACACTTAGCGTGGTATGTTCCTATATGTGTAGTTCATTCTTACATTTAGCGTGGTATGTTCCTATATGTATAGTTCATTCTTACATTTAGCGTGGTATGTTCCTATATATGTAGTTCATTCTTACATTTAACGTGGGATGTTCCTATATATGTAGTTCATTCTTACATTTAGCGTGGTATGTTCCTATATATGTAGTTCATTCTTACATTTAGCGTCGTATGTTCCTATATGTGTAGTCCATTCATACATTTAGCTTGGCATGTTCCTATATAAGTAGTTCATTCTTACATTTAGCGTGGGATGTTCCTATATGTGTAGTTCATTCTTACATTTAGCGTGGTATGTTCCTATATATAGTTCGTTCTTACACTTAGCGTGGTATGTTCCTATATATAGTTCGTTCTTACACTTAGCCTGGTATGTTCCTATATGTATAGTTCATTGTTACATTAGCGTTGTATGTTCTTATATGTATAGTTCATTCTTACATTTAGCGTGGTATTTTCCTATATATGTAGTTAATTCTTACATTTAGCGTGGGATGTTCCTATATATGTAGTTCATTCTTACATTTAGCGTGGTATGTTCCTATATATGTAGTTCATGCTTATATTTAGCGTGGTGTGTTCCTTTATATGTAGTTCATTCTTACATTTAGCTACGTATGTTCCTATAAACGTAGTTCATTCTTACATCTAGTGTGGTATGTTCCTATATGTGTAGTTCATTCTTATATTTAGCTTGGAATGTTCATATATATAGTTCCTATATATAGTTGTATGTTCCTATATGTGTAGTTCATTCTTACATTAGCGTGGTATGTTCCAATATGTGTAGTTCGTTCCTATATATGTAGTTCATTATTACAATTAGCGTGGTATGTTCCTATATATGTAGTTCATTCCTACACTTAGCGTGGTATGTTCCTATATATATATATAGTTCATTCTTACATTTAGCGTGGTATGTTCCTATATGTGTAGTTCATTCTTACATTTAGCGTGGTATGTTCCTATATATGTAGTTCATTCTTACATTTAGCGTGGTTTGTTCCAATATGTGCAGTTCATTCTTACATTTAGCTTGGTATGTTCCTATATGTGTAGTTCATTCTTACATTTAGTGTGGTATGTTCCTATATATGTATTTCATTCTTACATTTAGCGTGGTATGTTCCAATATGTGTAGTTCATTCTTACACTTAGCCTGGTATGTTCCTATATGTGTAGTTCATTCTTACATTTAGCGTGGTATGTTCCTATATATGTAGTTCATTCTTACATTTAGCGTGGTATGTTCCTATATGTATAGTTCATTCTTACATTAGCGTGGTATGTTCCTATATATAGTTCGTTCTTACACGCGTGGTATGTTCCTATATGTGTAGTTCATTCTTACATTCAGCGTGGTATGTTCCTATATATAGTTCGTTCTTACACTTAGCGTGGTATGTTCCTATATGTGTAGTTCATTCTTACATTTAGCGTGGTATGTTCCTATATGTATAGTTCATTCTTACATTTAGCGTGGTATGTTCCTATATATGTAGTTCATTCTTACATTTAACGTGGTATGTTCCTATATATGTAGTTCATTCTTACATTTAGCGTGGTATGTTCCTATATATGTAGTTCATTCTTATATTTAGCGTGGTATGTTCCTATATATGTAGTTCATTCTTACATTTAGCGTGGTATGTTCCTATATACGTAGTTCATTCTTACATTTAGCGTGGTATGTTCCTATATGTGTAGTTCATTCTTATATTTAGCTTGGTATGTTCCTATATATAGTTCGTTCTTACACTTAGCGTGGTAAATTCCTATATGTGTAGTTCATTCTTACATTTAGCGTGGTATATTCCTATATGTGTAGTCCATTCAAACATTTAGCGTGGCATGTTCCTATATACGTAGTTCATTCTTTCATTTAGCGTGGGATGTTCCTATATGTGTAGTTCATTCTTACATTTAGCGTGGTATGTTCCTATATATAGTTCGTTCTTACACTTAGAGTGGTATGTTCCTATATGTGTAGTTCATTCTTACATTAGCGTTGTATGTTCCTATGTGTATAGTTCATTCTTACATGTAGCGTGGTATGTTCCTATATATGTAGTTCATTCTAACATTTAGAGTGGTATGTTCCTATATCCATAGTTCATTCTTACATGTAGCGTGGTATGTTCCTATATGTGTAGTTCATTCTTACAATTAGCGTGGTATGTTCCTATATGTGTAGTTCATTCTTACATTTAGCGTGATATGTTCCTATATGTGTAGTAAATTCTTACATTTAGCGTGGTATGTTCCTATATGTATAGTTCACTCTTAACTTTAGCGTGGTATGTTCCTATATGTGTAGTTCATTCTTACAGTTAGCGTGGTATGTTCCTATATATGAAGTTCATTCTTACATTTAGCGTGGTATATTCCTATATATGTAGTTCATTCTTACATGTAGCGTGGTAAGTTCCTATATGTGTAGTTCGTTCCTACACTTAGCGTGGTATGTTCCTATATGTGTAGTTCATTCTTACATTAGCGTGGTATGTTCCTATATATCGTTCGTTCTTACACGCGTGGTATGTTCCTATATGTGTAGTTCATTCTTACATTAGCATGGTATGTTCCTATATATAGTTCGTTCTTACACTTAGCGTGGTATGTTCCTATATGTGTAGTTCATTCTTACATTTAGCGTGGTATGTTCCTATATATAGTTCATTCTTACATTTAGCGTGGTATGTTCCTATATGTGTAGTTCATTCTTACATTTAGCGTGGTATGTTCCTATATATGTAGTTCATTCTTACATTTAGCGTGGTATGTTCCATATATGTAGTTCATTCTTACATTTAGCGTGGTATGTTCCTATATATGTAGTTCATTCTTACATTTAGCGTGGTATGTTCCTATATACGTAGTTCATTCTTACATTTAGCGTGGTATGTTCCTATATGTGTAGTTCATTCTTACATTTAGCGTAGTATGTTCCTATATATAGTTCGTTCTTACACTTAGAGTGGTATGTTCCTATATGTGTAGTTCATTCTTACATTAGCGTTGTATGTTCCTATATGTATAGTTCATTCTTACATTTAGCTTGGTATGTTCCTATATATGTAGTTCATTCTTACATTTAGCATGGGATGTTCCTATATATGTAGTTCATTCTTACAATTAGCGTCGTATGTTCCTATATATGTAGTTCATGCTTATATTTAGCGTGGTATGTTCCTTTATATGTAGTTCATTCTTACATTTAGCGTGGTATGTTCCTATATATAGTTCGTTCTTACACTTAGAGTGGTATGTTCCTATATGTGTAGTTCATTCTTACATTAGCGTTGTATGTTCCTATATGTATAGTTCATTCTTACATTTAGCTTGGTATGTTCCTATATATGTAGTTCATTCTTACATTTAGCATGGGATGTTCCTATATATGTAGTTCATTCTTACAATTAGCGTCGTATGTTCCTATATATGTAGTTCATGCTTATATTTAGCGCGGTATGTTCCTTTATATGTAGTTCATTCTTACATTTAGCGTGGTTTGTTCCTATATACGTAGTTCTTTCTTACATTTAGCGTGGTATGTTCCTATATGTGTAGTTCATTCTTATATTTAGCTTAGTATGTTCCTATATATAGTTCGTTCTTACACTTAGCGTGGTAAATTCCTATATGTGTAGTTCATTCTTACATTTAGCGTGGTATATTCCTATATGTGTAGTTCATTCTTACATTTAGCGTGGTATATTCCTATATATGTAGTTCATTCTTACATTTAGCGTGGTATGTTCCTATATGTGTAGTCCATTCATACATTTAGCTTGGCATGTTCCTATATAAGTAGTTCATTCTTACATTTAGCGTAGGATGTTCCTATATGTGTAGTTCATTCTTATATTTAGCGTGGTATGTTCCTATATATAGTTCGTTCTTACACTTAGCGTGGTATGTTCCTATATATAGTTCGTTCTTACACTTAGCCTGGTATGTTCCTATATGTATAGTTCATTGTTAAATTAGCGTTGTATGTTCTTATATGTATAGTTCATTCTTACATTTAGCGTGGTATGTTCCTATATATGTAGTTAATTCTTACATTTAGCGTGGGATGTTCCTATATATGTAGTTCATTCTTACATTTAGCGTGGTATGTTCCTATATATGTAGTTCATGCTTACATCTAGTGTGGTATGTTCCTATATGTGTAGTTCATTCTTATATTTAGCTTGGTATGTTCCTATATATAGTTCCTATATATAGTTGTATGTTCCTATATGTGTAGTTCATTCTTACATTAGCGTGGTATGTTCCAATATGTGTAGTTCGTTCCTATATATGTAGTTCATTCTTACAATTAGCGTGGTATGTTCCTATATATGTAGTTCATTCCTACACTTAGCGTGGTATGTTCCTATATATATATAGTTCATTCTTACATTTAGCGTGGTATGTTCCTATATGTGTAGTTCATTCTTACATTTAGCGTGGTATGTTTCTATATATGTAGTTCATTCTTACATTTAGCGTGGTATGTTCCAATATGTGCAGTTCATTCTTACATTTAGCTTGGTATGTTCCTATATGTGTAGTTCATTCTTACATTTAGTGTGGTATGTTCCTATATATGTATTTCATTCTTACATTTAGCGTGGTATGTTCCAATATGTGTAGTTCATTCTTACATTTAGCGTGGTATGTTCCTATATGTGTAGTTAATTCTTACATTTAGCGTGGCATGTTCCTATATATGTAGTTCATTCTTACACTTAGCCTGGTATGTTCCTATATGTGTAGTTCATTCTTACATTTAGCGTGGTATGTTCCTATATATGTAGTTCATTCTTACATTTAGCGTGGTATGTTCCTATATGTATAGTTCATTCTTACATTAGCGTGGTATGTTCCTATATATAGTTCGTTCTTACACGCGTGGTATGTTCCTATATGTGTAGTTCATTCTTACATTCAGCGTGGTATGTTCCTATATATAGTTCGTTCTTACACTTAGCGTGGTATGTTCCTATATGTGTAGTTCATTCTTACATTTAGCGTGGTATGTTCCTATATGTATAGTTCATTCTTACATTTAGCGTGGTATGTTCCTATATATGTAGTTCATTCTTACATTTAGCGTGGTATGTTCCTATATATGTAGTTCATTCTTACATTTAGCGTGGTATGTTCCTATATGTGTAGTTCATTCTTATATTTAGCGTGGTATGTTCCTATATATAGTTCGTTCTTACACTTAGCGTGGTAAATTCCTATATGTGTAGTTCATTCTTACATTTAGCGTGGTATGTTCCTATATGTGTAGTCCATTCATACATTTAGCGTGGCATGTTCCTATATACGTAGTTCATTCTTACATTAAGCGTGGGATGTTCCTATATGTGTAGTTCATTCTTACATTTAGCGTGGTATGTTCCTATATATAGTTCGTTCTTACACTTAGAGTGGTATGTTCCTATATGTGTAGTTCATTCTTACACTTAGCCTGGTATGTTCCTATATGTGTAGTTCATTCTTACATTTAGCGTGGTATGTTCCTATATATGTAGTTCATTCTTACATTTAGCGTGGTATTTTCCTATATGTATAGTTCATTCTTACATTTAGTGTGGTATGTTCCTATATATGTAGTTCATTCTTACATTTAGCATGGTATGTTCCTATTTATGTAGTTCATTCTTACATTTAGCGTGGTATGTTCCTATATCTATAGTTCATTCTTACATTTAGCGTGGTATGTTCCTATATGTATAGTTCATTCTTACATTTAGCGTGGTATGTTCCTATATGTATAGTTCATTCTTACATTTAGCGTGGTATGTTCCTATATCTATAGTTCGTTCTTACATTTAGCGTGGTATGTTCCTATATGTATAGTTCATTCTTACATTTAGCGTGGTATGTTCCTATGTGTATAGTTCATTCTTACATGTAGCGTGGCATGTTCCTATATATGTAGTTCATTCTTACACTTAGCCTGGTATGTTCCTCTATGTGCAGTTCTTTCTTACATTTAGCGTGGTATGTTCCTATATATGTAGTTTATTCTTACATTTAGCGTGGTATGTTCCTATGTGTATAGTTCATTCTTACATTTTGTTTGGTATGTTCCTATATGTGTAGTTCATTCTTACATTTAGCGTGGTATGTTCCTATATATGTAGTTCATTCTTACATTTAGCGTGGTATGTTCCTATATGTATAGTTCATTCTTACATTTAGCGTGGTATGTTCCTATATATAGTTCATTCTTACACATAGATGGTATGTTCCTATATGTGTAGTTCATTCTTACATTTAGCGTGGTATGTTCCTATATGTATAGTTCATTCTTACATTTAGCGTGGTATGTTCCTATATATGTAGTTCATTCTTACATTTAGCATGGATGTTCCTATATATGTAGTTCATTCTTACAATTAGCGTGGATGTTCCAATATATGTAGTTCATTCTTACATTTAGCGTGGTATGTTCCTATATGTGTAGTTCATTCTTATATTTAGCTTAGTATGTTCCTATATATAGTTCGTTCTTACACTTAGCGTGGTAAATTCCTATATGTTAGTTCATTCTTACATTTAGCGTGGTATATTCCTATATGTATAGTTCATTCTTACATTTAGCGTGGTATATTCCTATATATGTAGTTCATTCTTACATTTAGCGTGGTATGTTCCTATATGTGTAGTCCATTCATACATTTAGCTTGGCATGTTCCTATATAAGTAGTTCATTCTTACATTTAGCGTGGTATGTTCCTATATGTGTAGTTCATTCTTACATTTAGCGTGGTATGTTCCTATATATAGTTCGTCTTACACTTAGCGTGGTATGTTCCTATATATAGTTCGTTCTTACACTTAGCCGGTATGTCCATATGTAAGTTCATTGTTACATTAGCGGTAGTCCCTATATGTATAGTTCATTCTTACATTTAGCGTGGTATGTTCCTATATATGTAGTTCATTCTTACATTTAGCGTGGGATGTTCCTATATATGTAGTTCATTCTTACATTTAGCGTGGTATGTTCCTATATATGTAGTTCATGCTTATAACCCAACAACAACACAAACACACAAGTGGTATGTTCCTATATGTGTAGTTCATTCTTATATTTAGCTTGGAATGTTCATATATATAGTTCCTATATATAGTTGTATGTTCCTATATGTGTAGTTCATTCTTACATTAGCGTGGTATGTCCAAATACCCTATATATGTAGTTCATTATTACAATTAGCGTGGTATGTTCCTATATATGTAGTTCATTCCTACACTTAGCGTGGTATGTTCCTATATATATATAGTTCATTCTTACATTTAGCGTGGTATGTTCCTATATGTGTAGTTCATTCTTACATTTAGCGTGGTATGTTCCTATATATGTAGTTCATTCTTACATTTAGCGTGGTATGTTCCTATGTGTATAGTTCATTCTTACATTTTGTTTGGTATGTTCCTATATGTGTAGTTCATTCTTACATTTAGCGTGGTATGTTCCTATATATGTAGTTCATTCTTACATTTAGCGTGGTATGTTCCTATATGTATAGTTCATTCTTACATTTAGCGTGGTATGTTCCTATATATACCACACAAAACCAATAGTTCATTCTTACATTAGCGTTGTATGTTCCTATATGTATAGTTCATTCTTACATTTAGCTTGGTATGTTCCTATATATAGTTCATTCTTACATTTAGCATGGATGTTCCTATATATGTAGTTCATTCTTACAATTAGCTCGTATGTTCCAATATACGTAGTTCATTCTTACATTTAGCGTGGTATGTTCCTATATGTGTAGTTCATTCTTATATTTAGCGTGGTATGTTCCTATATATAGTTCGTTCTTACACTTAGCGTGGTAAATTCCTATATGTGTAGTTCATTCTTACATTTAGCGTGGTATATTCCTATATGTGTAGTTCATTCTTACATTTAGCGTGGTATATTCCTATATATGTAGTTCATTCTTACATTTAGCGTGGTATGTTCCTATATGTGTAGTCCATTCATACATTTAGCTTGGCATGTTCCTATATAAGTAGTTCATTCTTACATTTAGCGTGGGATGTTCCTATATGTGTAGTTCATTCTTACATTTAGCGTGGTATGTTCCTATATATAGTTCGTTCTTACACTTAGCGTGGTATGTTCCTATATATAGTTCGTTCTTACACTTAGCCTGGTATGTTCCTATATGTATAGTTGATTGTTACATTAGCGTTGTATGTTCCTATATGTATAGTTCATTCTTACATTTAGCGTGGTATGTTCCTATATATGTAGTTCATGCTTATATTTAGCGTGGTGTGTTCCTTTATATGTAGTTCATTCTTACATTTAGCTTGGTATGTTCCTATAAACGTAGTTCATTCTTACATCTAGTGTGGTATGTTCCTATATGTGTAGTTCATTCTTATATTTAGCTTGGAATGTTCATATATATAGTTCCTATATATAGTTGTATGTTCCTATATGTGTAGTTCATTCTTACATTAGCGTGGTATGTTCCAATATGTGTAGTTCGTTCCTATATATGTAGTTCATTATTACAATTAGCGTGGTATGTTCCTATATATGTAGTTCATTCCTACACTTAGCGTGGTATGTTCCTATATATATATAGTTCATTCTTACATTTAGCGTGGTATGTTCCTATATGTGTAGTTCATTCTTACATTTAGCGTGGTATGTTCCTATATATGTAGTTCATTCTTACATTTAGCGTGGTATGTTCCAATATGTGCAGTTCATTCTTACATTTAGCTTGGTATGTTCCTATATGTGTAGTTCATTCTTACATTTAGTGTGGTATGTTCCTATATATGTATTTCATTCTTACATTTAGCGTGGTATGTTCCAATATGTGTAGTTCATTCTTACATTTAGCGTGGTATGTTCCTATATGTGTAGTTAATTCTTACATTTAGCGTGGCATGTTCCTATATATGTAGTTCATTCTTACACTTAGCCTGGTATGTTCCTATATGTGTAGTTCATTCTTACATTTAGCGTGGTATGTTCCTATATATGTAGTTCATTCTTACATTTAGCGTCGTATGTTCCTATATGTATAGTTCATTCTTACATTAGCGTGGTATGTTCCTATATATAGTTCGTTCCTACACGCGTGGTATGTTCCTATATGTGTAGTTCATTCTTACATTCAGCGTGGTATGTTCCTATATATAGTTCGTTCTTACACTTAGCGTGGTATGTTCCTATATGTGTAGTTCATTCTTACATTTAGCGTGGTATGTTCCTATATGTATAGTTCATTCTTACATTTAGCGTGGTATGTTCCTATATATGTAGTTCATTCTTACATTTAACGTGGGATGTTCCTATATATGTAGTTCATTCTTACATTTAGCGTGGTATGTTCCTATATATGTAGTTCATTCTTACATTTAGCGTCGTATGTTCCTATATGTGTAGTCCATTCATACATTTAGCTTGGCATGTTCCTATATAAGTAGTTCATTCTTACATTTAGCGTGGGATGTTCCTATATGTGTAGTTCATTCTTACATTTAGCGTGGTATGTTCCTATATATAGTTCGTTCTTACACTTAGCGTGGTATGTTCCTATATATAGTTCGTTCTTACACTTAGCCTGGTATGTTCCTATATGTATAGTTCATTGTTACATTAGCGTTGTATGTTCTTATATGTATAGTTCATTCTTACATTTAGCGTGGTATTTTCCTATATATGTAGTTAATTCTTACATTTAGCGTGGGATGTTCCTATATATGTAGTTCATTCTTACATTTAGCGTGGTATGTTCCTATATATGTAGTTCATGCTTATATTTAGCGTGGTGTGTTCCTTTATATGTAGTTCATTCTTACATTTAGCTACGTATGTTCCTATAAACGTAGTTCATTCTTACATCTAGTGTGGTATGTTCCTATATGTGTAGTTCATTCTTATATTTAGCTTGGAATGTTCATATATATAGTTCCTATATATAGTTGTATGTTCCTATATGTGTAGTTCATTCTTACATTAGCGTGGTATGTTCCAATATGTGTAGTTCGTTCCTATATATGTAGTTCATTATTACAATTAGCGTGGTATGTTCCTATATATGTAGTTCATTCCTACACTTAGCGTGGTATGTTCCTATATATATATAGTTCATTCTTACATTTAGCGTGGTATGTTCCTATATGTGTAGTTCATTCTTACATTTAGCGTGGTATGTTCCTATATATGTAGTTCATTCTTACATTTAGCGTGGTATGTTCCAATATGTGCAGTTCATTCTTACATTTAGCTTGGTATGTTCCTATATGTGTAGTTCATTCTTACATTTAGTGTGGTATGTTCCTATATATGTATTTCATTCTTACATTTAGCGTGGTATGTTCCAATATGTGTAGTTCATTCTTACACTTAGCCTGGTATGTTCCTATATGTGTAGTTCATTCTTACATTTAGCGTGGTATGTTCCTATATATGTAGTTCATTCTTACATTTAGCGTGGTATGTTCCTATATGTATAGTTCATTCTTACATTAGCGTGGTATGTTCCTATATATAGTTCGTTCTTACACGCGTGGTATGTTCCTATATGTGTAGTTCATTCTTACATTCAGCGTGGTATGTTCCTATATATAGTTCTTCTTACACTTAGCGTGGTATGTTCCTATATGTGTAGTTCATTCTTACATTTAGCGTGGTATGTTCCTATATGTATAGTTCATTCTTACATTTAGCGTGGTATGTTCCTATATGTGTAGTTCATTCTTACATTTAGCGTGGTATGTTCCTATATGTGTAGTTCATTCTTACATTTAGCTTGGTATGTTCCTATATATGTAGTTCATTCTTACATTTAGCGTGGTATGTTCCTATATGTGTAGTTCATTCTTACATTTAGCGTGGTATGTTCCTATATATGTAGTTCATTCTTACATTTAGCGTGGTATGTTCCTATATGTGTAGTTCATTCTTATATTTAGCTTGGTATGTTCCTATATATAGTTCGTTCTTACACTTAGCGTGGTAAATTCCTATATGTGTAGTTCATTCTTACATTTAGCGTGGTATATTCCTATATGTGTAGTCCATTCATACATTTAGCGTGGCATGTTCCTATATACGTAGTTCATTCTTTCATTTAGCGTGGGATGTTCCTATATGTGTAGTTCATTCTTACATTTAGCGTGGTATGTTCCTATGTGTATAGTTCATTCTTACATGTAGCGTGGTATGTTCCTATATATGTAGTTCATTCTAACATTTAGAGTGGTATGTTCCTATATCCATAGTTCATTCTTACATGTAGCGTGGTATGTTCCTATATGTGTAGTTCATTCTTACAATTAGCGTGGTATGTTCCTATATGTGTAGTTCATTCTTACATTTAGCGTGATATGTTCCTATATGTGTAGTAAATTCTTACATTTAGCGTGGTATGTTCCTATATGTATAGTTCACTCTTAACTTTAGCGTGGTATGTTCCTATATGTGTAGTTCATTCTTACAGTTAGCGTGGTATGTTCCTATATATGAAGTTCATTCTTACATTTAGCGTGGTATATTCCTATATATGTAGTTCATTCTTACATGTAGCGTGGTAAGTTCCTATATGTGTAGTTCGTTCCTACACTTAGCGTGGTATGTTCCTATATGTGTAGTTCATTCTTACATTAGCGTGGTATGTTCCTATATATAGTTCGTTCTTACACGCGTGGTATGTTCCTATATGTGTAGTTCATTCTTACATTCAGCATGGTATGTTCCTATATATAGTTCGTTCTTACACTTAGCGTGGTATGTTCCTATATGTGTAGTTCATTCTTACATTTAGCGTGGTATGTTCCTATATGTATAGTTCATTCTTACATTTAGCGTGGTATGTTCCTATATATGTAGTTCATTCTTACATTTAACGTGGAATGTTCCTATATATGTAGTTCATTCTTACATTTAGCGTGGTATGTTTCTATATATGTAGTTCATGCTTATAGTTAGCGTGGTATGTTCCTATATATGTAGTTCATTCTTACATTTAGCGTGGTATGTTCCTATATACGTAGTTCATTCTTACATTTAGCGTGGTATGTTCCTATATGTGTAGTTCATTCTTATATTTAGCTTGATATGTTCCTATATATAGTTCGTTCTTACACTTAGCGTGGTAAATTCCTATATGTGTAGTCCATTCATACATTTAGCGTGGCATGTTCCTATATACGCAGTTCATTCTTTCATTTAGCGTGGGATGTTCCTATATGTGTAGTTCATTCTTACATTTAGCGTAGTATGTTCCTATATATAGTTCGTTCTTACACTTAGAGTGGTATGTTCCTATATGTGTAGTTCATTCTTACATTAGCGTTGTATGTTCCTATATGTATAGTTCATTCTTACATTTAGCATGGTATGTTCCTATATATGTAGTTCATTCTTACATTTAGCATGGGATGTTCCTATATATGTAGTTCATTCTTACAATTAGCGTCGTATGTTCCTATATATGTAGTTCATGCTTATAT
>CM026393.1:65440943-65593372 GCA_014843695.1 Archivesica marissinica
TAGTACGTGGTGGATCGAACCTACTAGCATTCTAAGTAACTATGTTGGTCATTCTAGTATAGTACGTGGTGGATCGAACCTTCTAGCATTCTAAGTAACTATGTTGGTCATTCTAGTATAGTACATGGTGGATCGAACCTACTAGCATTCTAAGTAACTATGTTGGTCATTCTAGTATAGTACGTGGTGGATCGAACCTACTGTCATTCTAAGTAACTATGTTGGTCATTCTAGTATAGTACGTGGTGGATCGAACCTACTAGCATTCTAAGTAACTATGTTGGTCATTCTAGTATAGTACGTGGTGGATCGAACCTACTAGCATTCTAAGTAACTATGTTGTTCATTCTAGTGTAGTACGTGGTGGATCGAATATGTGTAGTACGTGGTGGATCGAATCTACTATCATTCGAAGTAACTATGTTGGTCATTCTAGTATAGTACTTGGTAGATCGAATATGTGTAGTACGTGGTGGATCGAACCTGCTATCATTCTAAGTAACTATGTTGGTCATTCTAGTGTAGTACGTGATGGATCGAATATGTGTAGTACGTGGTGGGTCGAATCTACTATCATTCTAAGTAACTATGTTGGTCATTCTAGTGTAGTACGTGGTGGATCGAACCTACTATCATTCTAAGTAACTATGTTGGTCGTTCTAGTATGGTACATGGTGGATCGAATCTACTATCATTCTAAGTAACTATGTTGGTCATTCAAGTGTAGTACGTGGTGGATCGAATCTACTATCATTCGAAGTAACTATGTTGGTCATTCTAGTGTAGTACGTGGTGGATCGAATATGTGTAGTACGTGGTGGATCGAACCTACTATCATTCGAAGTAACTATGTTGGTCAATATAGTTTAGTACGTGGTGGATCGAACCTACTATCATTCTAAGTAACTATGTTGGTCATTCTAGTTTAGTACGTGATGGATCGAATCGACTGTCATTCGAAGTAACTATGTTGGTCATTCTAGTGTAGTACGTGGTGGATCGAATATGTGTAGTACGTGGTGGGTCGAATCTACTATCATTCTAAGTAACTATGTTGGTCATTCTAGTATAGTACGTGGTGGATCGAACCTACTATCATTCTAAGTAACTATGTTGGTCATTCTAGTATAGTACGTGGTGGATCGAACCTGCTATCATTCTAAGTAACTATGTTGGTCATTATAGTGTAGTACGTGATGGATCGAATCTGCGATCATTCGAAGTAACTATGTTGGTCATTCTAGTATAGTACGTGATGGATCGAACCTGCTAGCATTCCAAGTAACTATGTTGGTCATTATAGTGTAGTACGTGATGGATCGAATCTGCGATCATTCGAAGTAACTATGTTGGTCATTCTAGTATAGTACGTGGTGGATCGAACCTACTAGCATTCTAAGTAACTATGTTGGTCATTCTAGTATAGTACGTGGTGGATCGAACCTACTATCATTCTAAGTAACTATGTTGGTCATTCTAGTATAGTACGTGGTGGATCGAACCTACTAGCATTCGAAGTAACTATGTTGGTCATTCTAGTGTAGTACGTGTGGTGTTGTGTGTGTGGTGGGTCGAATCTACTATCATTCTAAGTAACTATGTTGGTCATTCTAGTATAGTACGTGGTGGATCGAACCTACTATCATTCTAAGTAACTATGTTGGTCATTCTAGTGTAGTACGTGATGGATCGAATATGTGTAGTACGTGGTGGGTCGAATCTACTATCATTCTAAGTAACTATGTTGGTCATTCTAGTATAGTACGTTGTGGATCGAACCTACTATCATTCTAAGTAACTATGTTGGTCATTCTAGTGTAGTACGTGGTGGTCGTTGTGTGTTGGTCGAATCTACTATCATTCTAAGTAACTATGTTGGTCATTCTAGTATAGTACTTGGTGGATCGAACCTACTAGCATTCTAGGTAACTATGTTGGTCATTCTAGTGTAGTACGTGGTGGATCGAATCTACTATCATTCTAAGTAACTATGTTGGTCATTCTAGTATAGTACGTGGTGGATCGAACCTACTAGCATTCTAAGTAACTATGTTGGTCATTCTAGTATAGTACGTGGTGGATCGAACCTACTAGCATTCTAAGTAACTATGTTGGTCATTCTAGTGTATGTACGTGGTGGATCGAACCTACTAGCATTCTAAGTACTATGTTGGTCATTCTAGTAGTGGTGGATCGAACCTACTAGCATTCTAAGTAACTATGTTGGTCATTCTAGTGTAGTACGTGGTGGATCGAATCTACTATCATTCTAAGTAACTATGTTGGTCATTCTAGTGTAGTACGTGGTGGATCGAACCTACTAGCATTCTAAGTAACTATGTTGGTCATTCTAGTATAGTACGTGGTGGATCGAACCTACTAGCATTCTAAGTAACTATGTTGGTCATTCTAGTATAGTACGTGGTGGATCGAACCTACTATCATTCTAAGTAACTATGTTGTCATTCTAGTATAGTACGTGTTGGATCGAACCTACTAGATTCTAAGTAACTATGTTGGTCATTCTAGTATAGTACGTGGTGGATCGAACCTACTAGCATTCTAAGTAACTATGTTGGTCATTCTAGTATAGTACGTGGTGGATCGAACCTACTAGCATTCTAAGTAACTATGTTGGTCATTCTAGTGTAGTACTTGTGGATCGAATATGTGTAGTACGTGGTGATCGAACCTGCTATCATTCTAAGTAACTATGTTGGTCATTCTAGTGTAGTACTTGGTGGATCGAATTGGTAGATCGATATGGTGTAGTACGTGGTGGATCGAACCTACTAGCATTCTAAGTAACTATGTTGGTCATTCTAGTGTAGTACTTGGTAGATCGAATATGTGTAGTACGTGGTGGATCGAATCTACTATCATTCGAAGTAACTATGTTGGTCATTCTAGTTTAGTACTTGGTAGATCGAATATGTGTAGTACGTGGTGGATCGAACCTGCTATCATTCTAAGTAACTATGTTGGTCATTCTAGTGTAGTACGTGATTGATCGAATATGTGTAATACGTGGTGGGTCGAATCTACTATCATTCTAAGTAACTATGTTGGTCATTCTAGTATAGTACGTGATGGATCGAACCTACTATCATTCTAAGTAACTATGTTGGTCATTCTAGTGTAGTACGTGGTGGATCGAATATGTGTAGTACGTGGTGGGTCGAATCTACTATCATTCTAAGTAACTATGTTGGTCGTTCTAGTATAGTACGTGGTGGATCGAACCTACTATCTTTCTAAGTAACTATGTTGGTCATTCTAGTGTAGTACGTGATGGATCGAATATGTGTAGTACGTGGTGGGTCGAATCTACTATCATTCTAAGTAAATATGTTGGTCATTCTAGTATAGTACGTGGTGGGTCGAATCTACTATCATTCTAAGTAACTATGTTGGTCATTCTAGTGTAGTACGTAATGGATCGAATATGTGTAGTACGTGGTGGGTCGAATCTACTATCATTCTAAGTAACTATGTTGGTCATTCTAGTATAGTACGTGGTGGATCGAACCTACTAGCATTCTAGGTAACTATGTTGGTCATTCTAGTGTAGTACGTGGTGGATCGAACCTACTAGCATTCTAAGTAACTATGTTGGTCATTCTAGTATAGTACGTGGTGGATCGAACGTACTAGCATTCTAAGTAACTATATTGGTCATTCTAGTGTAGTACGTGGTGGATCGAACCTACTAGCATTCTAAGTAACTATGTTGGTTGTTCTAGTAAGTGGTGGATCGAACCTACTAGCAGTCTAAGTAACTATGTTGGTCATTCTAGTGTAGTACGTGGTGGATCGAATCTACTATCATTCTAAGTAACTATGTTGGTCATTCTAGTGTAGTACGTGGTGGATCGAACCTACTAGCATTCTAAGTAACTATGTTGGTCATTCTAGTATAGTACGTGATGGATCGAACCTACTATCATTCTAAGTAACTATGTTGTCATTCTAGTATAGTACGTGTTGGATCGAACCTACTATCATTCTAAGTAACTATGTTGGTCATTCTAGTATAGTACGTGGTGGATCGAACCTACTAGCATTCTAAGTAACTATGTTGGTCATTCTAGTATAGTACGTGATGGATCGAACCTACTAGCATTCTAAGTAACTATGTTGGTCATTCTAGTGTAGTACGTGGTGGATCGAATATGTGTAGTACGTGGTGAATCGAACCTGCTATCATTCTAAGTAACTATGTTGGTCATTCTAGTGTAGTACTTGGTAGATCGAATATGTGTAGTACGTGGTGGATCGAATCTACTATCATTCTAAGTAACTATGTTGGTCATTCTAGTGTAGTACGTGGTGGATCGAACCTGCTATCATTCTAAGTAACTATGTTGGTCATTCTAGTGTAGTACGTGTGATCGAATATGTGTAGTACGTGGTGGGTCGAATCTACTATCATTCTAAGTAACTATGTTGGTCATTCTAGTATAGTACGTGGTGGATCGAACCTACTATCATTCTAAGTAACTATGTTGGTCATTCTAGTGTAGTACGTGATGGATCGAATATGTGTAGTACGTGGTGGGTCGAATCTACTATCATTCTAAGTAACTATGTTGGTCAATCTAGTAGAGTACGTGGTGGATCGAACCTACTATCATTCTAAGTAACTATGTTGGTCATTCTAGTGTAGTACGTGGTGCATCGAATCTACTATCATTCTAAGTAACTATGTTGGTCATTCTAGTATATTACGTGGTGGATCGATCCTACTAGCATTCTAAGTAACTATGTTGGTTGTTCTAGTAAGTGGTGGATCGAACCTATTAGCATTCTAAGTAACTATGTTGGTCATTCTAGTATAGTACGTGGTGGATCGAACCTACTAGCATTCTAAGTAACTATGTTGGTCATTCTAGTGTAGTACGTGGTGGATCGAATCTACTATCATTCTAAGTAACTATGTTGGTCATTCTAGTGTAGTACGTGGTGGATCGAATCTACTATCATTCTAAGTAACTCTGTTGGTCATTCTAGTATAGTACGTGGTGGATCGAACCTACTATCATTCTAAGTAACTATGTTGGTCATTCTAGTATAGTACGTGGTGGATCGAACCTACTAGCATTCTAAGTAACTATGTTGGTCATTCTAGTATAGTACCTGGTGGATCGAACCTACTAGCATTCTAAGTAACTATGTTGGTCATTCTAGTATAGTACGTGGTGGATCAACCTACTATCATTCTAAGTAACTATGTTGGTCATTCTAGTATAGTACGTGGTGGATCGAATCTACTATCATTCTAAGTAACTATGTTGGTCATTCTAGTGTAGTACGTGGTGGATCGAATCTACTATCATTCTAAGTAACTATGTTGATCATTCTAGTATAGTACGTGGTGGATCGAACCTACTAGCATTCTAAGTAACTATGTTGGTCATTCTAGTATAGTACGTGGTGGATCGAACCTACTATCATTCTAAGTAACTATGTTGGTCATTCTAGTGTAGTACGTGATGGATCGAATATGTGTAATACGTGGTGGATCGAACCTACTATCATTCTAAGTAACTATGTTGGTCATTCTAGTATAGTACGTGGTGGGTCGAATCTACTATCATTCTAAGTAACTATGTTGGTCATTCTAGTATAGTACGTGGTGGATCGAACCTACTAGCTTTCTAGGTAACTATGTTGGTCATTCTAGTGTAGTACGTGGTGGATCGAATCTACTATCATTCTAAGTAACTATGTTGGTCATTCTAGTATAGTACGTGGTGGATCGAACCTACTAGCATTCTAAGTAACTATGTTGGTTGTTCTAGTAAGTGGTGGATCGAACCTACTAGCATTCTAAGTAACTATGTTGGTCATTCTAGTGTAGTACGTGGTGGATCGAACCTACTAGCATTCTAAGTAACTATGTTGGTCATTCTAGTATAGTACGTGGTGGATCGAACCTACTAGCATTCTAAGTAACTATGTTGGTCATTCTAGTATAGTACGTGGTGGATCGAACCTACTAGCATTCTAAGTAACTATGTTGGTCATTCTAGTATAGTACGTGGTGGATCGAACCTACTAGCATTCTAAGTAACTATGATGGTTGTTCTAGTAAGTGGTGGATCGAACCTACTAGCATTCTAAGCAACTGTGTTGGTCATTCTAGTGTAGTACGTGGTGGATCGAATCTACTATCATTCTAAGTAACTATGTTGGTCATTCTAGTGTAGTACGTGATGGATCGAACCTACTATCATTCTAAGTAACTATGTTGGTCATTCTAGTATAGTACGTGGTGGATCGAACCTACTAGCATTCTAAGTAACTATGTTGTTCATTCTAGTGTAGTACGTGGTGGATCGAATATGTGTAGTACGTGGTGGATCGAACCTACTATCATTCGAAGTAACTATGTTGGTCATTCTAGTATAGTACGTGGTGGATCGAACCTACTATCATTCTAAGTAACTATGTTGGTCATTCTAGTGTAGTACGTGATGGATCGAATATGTGTAGTACGTGGTGGCTCGAATCTACTATCATTCTAAGTAAATATGTTGGTCATTCTAGTATAGTACGTGGTGAGTCGAATCTACTATCATTCTAAGTAACTATGTTGGTCATTCTAGTGTAGTACGTGATGGATCGAATATGTGTAGTACGTGGTGGGTCGAATCTACTATCATTCTAAGTAACTATGTTGGTCATTCTAGTATAGTACGTGGTGGATCGAACCTACTAGCATTCTAAGTAACTATGTTGGTCATTCTAGTGTGGTACGTGGTGGATCGAATCTACTATCATTCTAAGTAACTATGTTGGTCATTCTAGTGTAGTACGTGGTGGATCGAACCTACTAGCATTCTAAGTAACTATGTTGGTCATTCTAGTATAGTACGTGGTGGATCGGACCTACTAGCATTCTAAGTAACTATGTTGGTCATTCTAGTGTAGTACGTGGTGGATCGAACCTTTTTGTTATGTGTAGTAGTGGTGGATCGACCTCTAGCATTCTAAGTAACTATGTTGGTCATTCTAGTGTAGTACGTGGTGGATCGAATCTACTATCATTCTAAGTAACTATGTTGGTCATTCTAGTGTAGTACGTGGTGGATCGAACCTACTAGCATTCTAAGTAACTATGTTGGTCATTCTAGTATAGTACGTGGTGGATCGAACCTACTAGCATTCTAAGTAACTATTTTGTCATTCTAGTATAGTACGTGTTGGATCGAACTACTATCATTCTAAGTAACTATGTTGTTTTGTTGTGTGTGGTGTTTTGTTTGTTGGTCATTCTAGTATAGTACGTGGTGGATCGAACCTACTAGCATTCTAAGTAACTATGTTGGTCATTCTAGTATAGTACGTGATGGATCGAACCTACTAGCATTCTAAGTAACTATGTTGGTCATTCTAGTGTAGTACGTGGTGGATCGAATATGTGTAGTACGTGGTGGATCGAACCTGCTATCATTCTAAGTAACTATGTTGGTCATTCTAGTGTAGTACTTGGTAGATCGAATATGTGTAGTACGTGGTGGGTCGAATCTACTATCATTCTAAGTAACTATGTTGGTCATTCTAGTATAGTACGTGGTGGATCGAACCTACTAGCATTCTAAGTAACTATGTTGGTCATTCTAGTGTAGTACGTGGTGGATCGAATATGTGTAGTACGTGGTGGGTCGAATCTACTATCATTCTAAGTAACTATGTTGGTCGTTCTAGTATAGTACGTGGTGGATCGAACCTACTATCATTCTAAGTAACTATGTTGGTCATTCTAGTGTAGTACGTGATGGATCGAATTGTGTGTGTGGTGGGTCGAATCTACTATCATTCTAAGTAAATATGTTGGTCATTCTAGTATAGTACGTGGTGGGTCGAATCTACTATCATTCTAAGTAACTATGTTGGTCATTCTAGTGTAGTACGTGATGGATCGAATATGTGTAGTACGTGGTGGGTCGAATCTACTATCATTCTAAGTAACTATGTTGGTCATTCTAGTATAGTACGTGGTGGATCGAACCTACTATCATTCTAGGTAACTATGTTGGTCATTCTAGTGTAGTACGTGATGGATCGAATCTACTATCATTCTAAGTAACTATGTTGGTCATTCTAGTGTAGTACGTGGTGGATCGAACCTACTAGCATTCTAAGTAACTATGTTGGTCATTCTAGTATAGTACGTGTTGGATCGAACCTACTAGCATTCTAAGTAACTATGTTGGTCATTCTAGTGTAGTACGTGGTGGATCGAACCTACTAGCATTCTAAGTAACTATGTTGGTTGTTCTAGTAAGTGGTGGATCGAACCTACTAGCATTCTAAGTAACTATGTTGGTCATTCTAGTGTAGTACGTGGTGGATCGAATCTACTATCATTCTAAGTAACTATGTTGGTCATTCTAGTGTAGTACGTGGTGGATCGAACCTACTAGCATTCTAAGTAACTATGTTGGTCATTCTAGTATAGTACGTGGTGGATCGAACCTACTAGCATTCTAAGTAACTTTGTTGTCATTCTAGTATAGTACGTGTTGGATCGAACCTACTATCATTCTAAGTAACTATGTTGTCATTCTAGTATAGTACGTGTTGGATCGAACCTACTATCATTCTAAGTAACTATGTTGGTCATTCTAGTATAGTACGTGGTGGATCGAACCTACTAGCATTCTAAGTAACTATGTTCGTCATTCTAGTATAGTACGTGGTGGATCGAACCTACTAGCATTCTAAGTAACTATGTTGGTCATTCTAGTGTAGTACGTGGTGGATCGAATATGTGTAGTACGTGGTGAATCGAACCTGCTATCATTCTAAGTAACTATGTTGGTCATTCTAGTGTAGTACTTGGTGGATCGAATATGTGTAGTACGTGGTGGATCGAATCTACTATCATTCGAAGTAAATATGTTGGTCATTCTAGTATAGTACTTGGTAGATCGAATATGTGTAGTACGTGGTGGATCGAACCTGCTATCATTCTAAGTAACTATGTTGGTCATTCTAGTGTAGTACGTGATGGATCGAATATGTGTAGTACGTGGTGGGTCGAATCTACTATCATTCTAAGTAACTATGTTGGTCATTCTAGTATAGTACGTGGTGGATCGAACCTACTATCATTCTAAGTAACTATGTTGGTCATTCTAGTGTAGTACGTGATGGATCGAATATGTGTAGTACGTGGTGGATCGAATCTACTATCATTCTAAGTAACTATGTTGGTCATTCTAGTATAGTACGTGGTGGATCGAACCTACTATCATTCTAAGTAACTATGTTGGTCATTCTAGTGTAGTACGTGGTGGATCGAATCTGTTGTATAGTACGTGGTGGATCGAACCTACTAGCATTCTAAGTAACTATGTTGGTCATTCTAGTGTAGTACGTGGTGGATCGAATCTACTATCATTCTAAGTAACTATGTTGGTCATTCTAGTGTAGTACGTGGTGGATCGAATCTCTATCATTCTAAGTAACTTGTTGGTCATTCTAGTATAGTACGTGGTGGATCGAATCTACTATCATTCTAAGTAACTATGTTGGTCATTCTAGTATAGTACGTGGTGGATCGAACCTACTAGCATTCTAAGTAACTATGTTGGTCATTCTAGTATAGTACGTGGTGGATCGAACCTACTAGCATTCTAAGTAACTATGTTGGTCATTCTAGTGTAGTACGTGGTGGATCGAACCTACTATCATTCTAAGTAACTATGTTGGTCATTCTAGTATAGTACGTGGTGGATCGAATCTACTATCATTCTAAGTAACTATGTTGGTCATTCTAGTGTAGTACGTGGTGGATCGAATCTACTATCATTCTAAGTAACTATGTTGGTCATTCTAGTGTAGTACGTGGTGGATCGAACCTACTAGCATTCTAAGTAACTATGTTGGTCATTCTAGTATAGTACGTGGTGGATCGAACCTACTATCATTCTAAGTAACTATGTTGGTCATTCTAGTGTAGTACGTGATGGATCGAATATGTGTAATACGTGGTGGATCGAACCTACTATCATTCTAAGTAACTATGTTGGTCATTCTAGTATAGTACGTGGTGGGTCGAATCTACTATCATTCTAAGTAACTATGTTGGTCATTCTAGTATAGTACGTGGTGGATCGAACCTACTAGCATTCTAGGTAACTATGTTGGTCATTCTAGTGTAGTACGTGGTGGATCGAATCTACTATCATTCTAAGTAACTATGTTGGTCATTCTAGTATAGTACGTGGTGGATCGAACCTACTAGCATTCTAAGTAACTATGTTGGTTGTTCTAGTAAGTGGTGGATCGAACCTACTAGCATTCTAAGTAACTATGTTGGTCATTCTAGTGTAGTACGTGGTGGATCGCATCTACTATCATTCTAAGTAACTATGTTGGTCATTCTAGTGTAGTACGTGGTGGATCGAACCTACTAGCATTCTAAGTAACTATGTTGGTCATTCTAGTATAGTACGTGGTTGATCGAACCTACTAGCATTCTAAGTAACTATGTTGGTCATTCTAGTATAGTACGTGGTGGATCGAACCTACTAGCATTCTAAGTAACTATGTTGGTCATTCTAGTATAGTACGTGGTGGATCGAACCTACTAGCATTCTAAGTAACTATGATGGTTGTTCTAGTAAGTGGTGGATCGAACCTACTAGCATTCTAAGCAACTATGTTGGTCATTCTAGTGTAGTACGTGGTGGATCGAATCTACTATCATTCTAAGTAACTATGTTGGTCATTCTAGTGTAGTATGTGGTGGATCGAATCTACTATCATTCTAAGTAACTATGTTGGTCATTCTAGTGTAGTACGTGGTGGATCGAACCTACTAGCATTCTAAGTAACTATGTTGGTCATTCTAGTATAGTACGTGGTGGATTGAACCTACTAGCATTCTAAGTAACTATGTTGGTCATTCTAGTATAGTACGTAGTGGATCGAATCTACTATCATTCTAAGTAACTATGTTGGTCATTCTAGTATAGTACGTGGTGGATCGAACCTACTAGCATTCTAAGTAACTATGTTGGTCATTCTAGTATAGTACGTGGTGGATCGAACCTACTAGCATTCTAAGTAAATATTGGTATTCTAGTGTAGTTTGGTAGATCGAATATGTGTAGTACGTGGTGGATCGAACCTACTATCATTCTAAGTAACTATGTTGGTCATTCTAGTGTAGTACGTGGTGGATCGAATCTACTATCATTCTAAGTAACTATGTTGGTCATTCTAGTGTAGTACGTGGTGGATCGAACCTACTAGCATTCTAAGTAACTATGTTGGTCATTCTAGTATAGTACTGGTGGATGAACCTACTAGCATTCTAAGTAACTATGTTGGTCATTCTAGTATAGTACGTGGTGGATCGAATCTACTATCATTCTAAGTAACTATGTTGGTCATTCTAGTATAGTACGTGGTGGATCGAACCTACTAGCATTCTAAGTAACTATGTTGGTCATTCTAGTATAGTACGTGGTGGATCGAACCTACTAGCATTCTAAGTAACAATATTGGTCATTCTAGTGTAGTACTTGGTAGATCGAATATGTGTAGTACGTGGTGGATCGAACCTGCTATCATTCTAAGTAACTATGTTGGTCATTCTAGTGTAGTACGTGATAGATCGAATATGTGTAGTACGTGGTGGGTCGAATCTACTATCATTCTAAGTAACTATGTTGGTCATTCTAGTGTAGTACGTGGTGGATCGAACCTACTATCATTCGAAGTAACTATGTTGGTCATTATAGTGTAGTACGTGGTGGATCGAATATGTGTAGTACGTGGTTGATCGAACCTACTATCATTCGAAGTAACTATGTTGGTCATTCTAGTATAGTACGTGGTGGATCGATCTGGCTATCATTCTAAGTAACTATGTTGGTCATTCTAGTGTAGTACGTGGTGGATCGAATATGTGTAGTACGTGGTGGATCGAACCTACTAGCATTCTAAGTAACTATGTTCGTCATTCTAGTATAGTACGTGGTGGATCGAACCTACTAGCATTCGAAGTAACTATGTTGGTCATTCTAGTGTAGTACTTGGTGGATCGAATATGTGTAGTACGTGGTGGATTGAACCTACTATCATTCGAAGTAACTATGTTGGTCATTCTAGTGTAGTACGTGGTGGATCGAACCTGCTATCATTCTAAGTAACTATGTTGGTCATTCTAGTGTAGTACGTGATGGATCGAATATGTGTAGTACGTGGTGGGTCGAATCTACTATCATTCTAAGTAACTATGTTGGTCATTCTAGTATAGTACGTGGTGGATCGAACCTACTATCATTCGAAGTAACTATGTTGGTCATTCTAGTATAGTACGTGGTGGATCGAACCTACTATCATTCGAAGTAACTATGTTGGTCATTCTAGTGTAGTACGTGGTGGATCGAACCTACTATCATTCTAAGTAACTATGTTGGTCATTCTAGTATAGTACGTGGTGGATCGAACCTACTATCATTCTAAGTAACTATGTTGGTCATTCTAGTGTAGTACGTGGTGGATCGAACCTACTATCATTCTAAGTAACTATGTTGGTCATTCTAGTATAGTACGTGGTGGATCGAACCTACTATCATTCTAAGTAACTATGTTGGTCATTCTAGTATAGTACGTGGTGGATCGAACCTACTATCATTCTAAGTAACTATGTTGGTCATTCTAGTGTAGTACGTGATGGATCGAATATGTGTAATACGTGGTGGATCGAACCTACTATCATTCTAATTAACTATGTTGGTCATTCTAGTATAGTACGTGGTGGGTCGAATCTACTATCATTCTAAGTAACTATGTTGGTCATTCTAGTATAGTACGTGGTGGATCGAACCTACTAGCATTCTAGTTAACTATGTTGGTCATTCTAGTGTAGTACGTGGTGGATCGAACCTACTATCATTCTAAGTAACTATGTTGGTCATTCTAGTATAGTACGTGGTGGATCGAACCTACTAGCATTCTAAGTAACTATGTTGGTTGTTCTAGTAAGTGGTGGATCGAAGCTACTAGCATTCTAAGTAACTATGTTGGTCATTCTAGTGTAGTACGTGGTGGATCGCATCTACTATCATTCTAAGTAACTATGTTGGTCATTCTAGTGTAGTACGTGGTGGATCGAACCTACTAGCATTCTAAGTAACTATGTTGGTCATTCTAGTATAGTACGTGGTGGATCGAACCTACTAGCATTCTAAGTAACAATATTGGTCATTCTAGTGTAGTACTTGGTAGATCGAATATGTGTAGTACGTGGTGGATCGAACCTGCTATCATTCTAAGTAACTATGTTGGTCATTCTAGTGTAGTATGTGGTGGATCGAATCTACTATCATTCTAAGTAACTATGTTGGTCATTCTAGTGTAGTACGTGGTGGATCGAACCTACTAGCATTCTAAGTAACTATGTTGGTCATTCTAGTATAGTACATGGTGGATTGAACCTACTAGCATTCTAAGTAACTATGTTGGTCATTCTAGTATAGTACGTAGTGGATCGAATCTACTATCATTCTAAGTAACTATGTTGGTCATTCTAGTATAGTACGTGGTGGATCGAACCTACTAGCATTCTAAGTAACTATGTTGGTCATTCTAGTATAGTACGTGGTGGATCGAACCTACTAGCATTCTAAGTAACAATATTGGTCATTCTAGTGTAGTACTTGGTAGATCGAATATGTGTAGTACGTGGTGGATCGAACCTGCTATCATTCTAAGTAACTATGTTGGTCATTCTAGTGTAGTACGTGATAGATCGAATATGTGTAGTACGTGGTGGGTCGAATCTACTATCATTCTAAGTAACTATGTTGGTCATTCTAGTGTAGTACGTGGTGGATCGAACCTACTATCATTCGAAGTAACTATGTTGGTCATTATAGTGTAGTACGTGGTGGATCGAATATGTGTAGTACGTGGTTGATCGAACCTACTATCATTCGAAGTAACTATGTTGGTCATTCTAGTATAGTACGTGGTGGATCGATCTGGCTATCATTCTAAGTAACTATGTTGGTCATTCTAGTGTAGTACGTGGTGGATCGAATATGTGTAGTACGTGGTGGATCGAACCTACTAGCATTCTAAGTAACTATGTTGGTCATTCTAGTATAGTACGTGGTGGATCGAACCTACTATCATTCGAAGTAACTATGTTGGTCATTCTAGTGTAGTACGTGATGGATCGAATATGTGTAGTACGTGGTGGGTCGAATCTACTATCATTCTAAGTAACTATGTTGGTCATTCTAGTATAGTACGTGGTGGATCGAACCTACTATCATTCGAAGTAACTATGTTGGTCATTCTAGTATAGTACGTGGTGGATCGAACCTACTATCATTCGAAGTAACTATGTTGGTCATTCTAGTGTAGTACGTGGTGGGTCGAATCTACTATCATTCTAAGTAACTATGTTGGTCAATCTAGTATAGTACGTGGTGGATCGAACCTACTATCATTCTAAGTAACTATGTTGGTCATTCTAGTATAGTACGTGGTGGATCGAACCTACTATCATTCTAAGTAACTATGTTGGTCATTCTAGTGTAGTACGTGATGGATCGAATATGTGTAATACGTGGTGGATCGAACCTACTATCATTCTAATTAACTATATTGGTCATACTAGTATAGTACGTGGTGGGTCGAATCTACTATCATTCTAAGTAACTATGTTGGTCATTCTAGTATAGTACGTGGTGGATCGAACCTACTAGCATTCTAGTTAACTATGTTGGTCATTCTAGTGTAGTACGTGGTAGATCGAACCTACTATCATTCTAAGTAACTATGTTGGTCATTCTAGTATAGTACGTGGTGGATCGAACCTACTAGCATTCTAAGTAACTATGTTAGTTGTTCTAGTAAGTGGTGGATCGAAGCTACTAGCATTCTAAGTAACTATGTTGGTCATTCTAGTGTAGTACGTGGTGGATCGCATCTACTATCATTCTAAGTAACTATGTTGGTCATTCTAGTGTAGTACGTGGTGGATCGAACCTACTAGCATTCTAAGTAACTATGTTGGTCATTCTAGTATAGTACGTGGTTGATCGAACCTACTAGCATTCTAAGTAACTATGTTGGTCATTCTAGTATTGTACGTGGTGGATCGAACCTACTAGCATTCTAAGTAACTATGTTGGTCATTCTAGTATAGTACATGGTGGATCGAACCTACTAGCATTCTAAATAACTATGATGGTTGTTCTAGTAAGTGGTGGATCGAACCTACTAGCATTCTAAGCAACTATGTTGGTCATTCTAGTGTAGTACGTGGTGGATCGAATCTACTATCATTCTAAGTAACTATGTTGGTCATTCTAGTGTAGTATGTGGTGGATCGAATCTACTATCATTCTAAGTAACTATGTTGGTCATTCTAGTGTAGTACGTGGTGGATCGAACCTACTAGCATTCTAAGTAACTATGTTGGTCATTCTAGTATAGTACATGGTGGATCGAACCTACTAGCATTCTAAGTAACTATGTTGGTCATTCTAGTATAGTACGTAGTGGATCGAATCTACTATCATTCTAAGTAACTATGTTGGTCATTCTAGTATAGTACGTGGTGGATCGAACCTACTAGCATTCTAAGTAACTATATTGGTCATTCTAGTATAGTACGTGGTGGATCGAACCTACTAGCATTCTAAGTAACAATATTGGTAATTCTAGTGTAGTACTTGGTAGATCGAATATGTGTAGTACGTGGTGGATCGAACCTGCTATCATTCTAAGTAACTATGTTGGTCATTCTAGCGTAGTACGTGATGGATCGAATATGTGTAGTACGTGGTGGGTCGAATCTACTATCATTCTAAGCAACTATGTTGGTCATTCTAGTGTAGTACGTGGTGGATCGAACCTACTATCATTCAAAGTAACTATGTTGGTCGTTCTAGTGTGGTACATGGTGGATCGAATCTACTATCATTCTAAGTAACTATGTTGGTCATTCTAGTGTAATACGTGGTGGATCGAATCCACTATCATTCGAAGTAACTATGTTGGTCATTATAGTGTAGTACGTGGTGGATCGAACCTACTATCATTCGAAGTAACTATGTTGGTCATTCTAGTGTAGTACGTGGTGGATCGAACCTACTATCATTCGAAGTAACTATGTTGGTCAATATAGTTTAGTACGTGGTGGATCGAACCTACTATCATTCTAAGTAACTATGTTGGTCATTCTAGTATAGTACGTGGTGGATCGATCCTGCTATCATTCTAAGTAACTATTTTGGTCATTCTAGTATAGTACGTGGTGGATCGAATCTACTGTCATTCTAAGTAACTATGTTGGTCATTCTAGTATAGTACGTGGTGGATCGATCCTGCTATCATTCTAAGTAACTATGTTGGTCATTCTAGTATAGTACGTGGTGGATCGAATCTACTGTCATTCTAAGTAACTATGTTGGTCATTCTAGTATAGTACGTGGTGGATCGATCCTGCTATCATTCTAAGTAACTATGTTGGTCATTCTAGTGTAGTACGTGGTGGATCGAATATGTGTAGTACGTGGTGGGTCGAATCTACTATCATTCTAAGTAACTATGTTGGTCATTCTAGTATAGTACGTGGTGGATCGAACCTGCTATCATTCTAAGTAACTATGTTGGTCATTATAGTGTAGTACGTGATGGATCGAATCTGCGATCATTCGAAGTAACTATGTTGGTCATTCTAGTATAGTACGTGATGGATCGAACCTGCTAGCATTCTAAGTAACTATGTTGGTCATTATAGTGTAGTACGTGATGGATCGAATCTGCGATCATTCGAAGTAACTATGTTGGTCAATATAGTTTAGTACGTGGTGGATCGAACCTACTATCATTCTAAGTAACTATGTTGGTCATTCTAGTGTAGTACGTGGTGGATCGAATCTACTATCATTCTAAGTAACTATGATCATTCTAGTATAGTACGTGATGGATCGAATATGTGTAGTACGTGGTGGGTCGAATCTACTATCATTCGAAGTAACTATGTTGGTCATTCTAGTGTAGTACGTGGTGGATCGAACCTGCTAGCATTATAAGTAACTATGTTGGGCATTCTAGTGTAGTACGTGGTGGATCGAACCTGTTATCATTCTAAGTAACTATGTTGGTCATTCTAGTGTAGTACGTGATGGATCGAATCTGCTAGCATTCTAAGTAACTATGTTGGTCATTCTAGTGTAGTACGTGGTGGATCGAACCTACTATCATTCGAAGTAACTATGTTGGTCATTCTAGTGTAGTACGTGGTGGATCGAACCTACTAGCATTCGAAGTAACTATGTTGGTCATTCTAGTGTAGTACGTGGTGGATCGAACCTACTAGCATTCTAAGTAACTATGTTGGTCATTCTAGTATAGTACGTGGTGGATCGAACCTTCTAGCATTCTAAGTAACTATGTTGGTCATTCTATTATAGTACGTGGTGGATCGAACCTACTAGCATTCTAAGTAACTATGTTGGTCATTCTAGTATAGTACGTGGTGGATCGAACCTACTAGCATTCTAAGTAACAATATTGGTAATTCTAGTGTAGTACTTGGTAGATCGAATATGTGTAGTACGTGGTGGATCGAACCTGCTATCATTCTAAGTAACTATGTTGGTCATTCTAGCGTAGTACGTGATGGATCGAATATGTGTAGTACGTGGTGGGTCGAATCTACTATCATTCTAAGCAACTATGTTGGTCATTCTAGTGTAGTACGTGGTGGATCGAACCTACTATCATTCAAAGTAACTATGTTGGTCGTTCTAGTGTGGTACATGGTGGATCGAATCTACTATCATTCTAAGTAACTATGTTGGTCATTCTAGTGTAATACGTGGTGGATCGAATCCACTATCATTCGAAGTAACTATGTTGGTCATTCTAGTGTAGTACGTGGTGGATCGAACCTACTATCATTCGAAGTAACTATGTTGGTCAATATAGTTTAGTACGTGGTGGATCGAACCTACTATCATTCTAAGTAACTATGTTGGTCATTCTAGTATAGTACGTGGTGGATCGATCCTGCTATCATTCTAAGTAACTATGTTGGTCATTCTAGTATAGTACGTGGTGGATCGAATCTACTGTCATTCTAAGTAACTATGTTGGTCATTCTAGTATAGTACGTGGTGGATCGATCCTGCTATCATTCTAAGTAACTATGTTGGTCATTCTAGTGTAGTACGTGGTGGATCGAATATGTTTAGTACGTGGTGGGTCGAATCTACTATCATTCTAAGTAACTATGTTGGTCATTCTAGTATAGTACGTGGTGGATCGAACCTGCTATCATTCTAAGTAACTGTGTTGGTCATTATAGTGTAGTACGTGATGGATCGAATCTACTATCATTCGAAGTAACTATGTTGGTCATTCTAGTATAGTACGTGATGGATCGAACCTGCTAGCATTCTAAGTAACTATGTTGGTCATTATAGTGTAGTACGTGATGGATCGAATCTGCGATCATTCGAAGTAACTATGTTGGTCAATATAGTTTAGTACGTGGTGGATCGAACCTACTATCATTCTAAGTAACTATGTTGGTCATTCTAGTGTAGTACGTGGTGGATCGAATCTACTATCATTCTAAGTAACTATGATCATTCTAGTATAGTACGTGATGGATCGAATATGTGTAGTACGTGGTGGGTCGAATCTACTATCATTCGAAGTAACTATGTTGGTCATTCTAGTGTAGTACGTGGTGGATCGAACCTGCTAGCATTATAAGTAACTATGTTGGGCATTCTAGTGTAGTACGTGGTGGATCGAACCTGTTATCATTCTAAGTAACTATGTTGGTCATTCTAGTGTAGTACGTGATGGATCGAATCTGCTAGCATTCTAAGTAACTATGTTGGTCATTCTAGTGTAGTACGTGGTGGATCGAACCTACTATCATTCGAAGTAACTATGTTGGTCATTCTAGTGTAGTACGTGGTGGATCGAACCTACTAGCATTCGAAATAACTATGTTGGTCATTCTAGTGTAGTACGTGGTGGATCGAACCTACTAGCATTCTAAGTAACTATGTTGGTCATTCTAGTATAGTACGTGGTGGATCGAACCTTCTAGCATTCTAAGTAACTATGTTGGTCATTCTATTATAGTACGTGGTGGATCGAACCTACTAGCATTCTAAGTAACTATGTTGGTCATTCTAGTATAGTACGTGGTGGATCGAACCTACTAGCATTCTAAGTAACTATGTTGGTCATTCTAGTGTAGTACGTGGTGGATCGAATATGTGTAGTACGTGGTGGATCGAACCTGCATTCATTCTAAGTAACTATGTTGGTCGTTCTAGTGTGGTACATGGTGGATCGAATCTACTATCATTCTAAGTAACTATGTTGGTCATTCTAGTGTAGTACGTGGTGGATCGAATCTACTATCATTCGAGATAACTATGTTGGTCATTATAGTGTAGTACGTGGTGGATCGAATATGTGTAGTACGTGGTGGATCGAACCTACTATCATTCGAAGTAACTTTGTTGGTCATTCTAGTGTAGTACGTTGTGGATCGAACCTACTATCATTCGAAGTAACTATGTTGGTCAATATAGTTTAGTACGTGGTGGATCGAACCTACTATCATTCTAAGTAACTATGTTGGTCATTCTAGTGTAGTACGTGGTGGATCGAATATGTGTAGTACGTGTGGGTCGAATCTACTATCATTCTAAGTAACTATGTTGGTCGTTCTAGTATAGTACGTGGTGGATCGAATCTACTATCATTCTAAGTAACTATGTTGGTCATTCTAGTATAGTACGTGGTGGATCGATCCTGCTATCATTCTAAGTAACTATTTTGGTCATTCTAGTATAGTACGTGGTGGATCGAATCTACTGTCATTCTAAGTAACTATGTTGGTCATTCTAGTATAGTACGTGGTGGATCGATCCTGCTATCATTCTAAGTAACTATGTTGGTCATTCTAGTTTAGTACGTGATGGATCGAATCGACTGTCATTCGAAGTAACTATGTTGGTCATTCTAGTGTAGTACGTGGTGGATCGAATATGTGTAGTACGTGGTGGGTCGAATCTACTATCATTCTAAGTAACTATGTTGGTCATTCTAGTATAGTACGTGGTGGATCGAACCTGCTATCATTCTAAGTAACTGTGTTGGTCATTATAGTGTAGTACGTGATGGATCGAATCTGCGATCATTCGAAGTAACTATGTTGGTCATTCTAGTATAGTACGTGATGGATCGAACCTGCTAGCATTCTAAGTAACTATGTTGGTCATTATAGTGTAGTACGTGATGGATCGAATCTGCGATCATTCGAAGTAACTATGTTGGTCAATATAGTTTAGTACGTGGTGGATCGAACCTACTATCATTCTAAGTAACTATGTTGGTCATTCTAGTGTAGTACGTGGTGGATCGAATCTACTATCATTCTAAGTAACTATGATCATTCTAGTATAGTACGTGATGGATCGAATATGTGTAGTACGTGGTGGGTCGAATCTACTATCATTCGAAGTAACTATGTTGGTCATTCTAGTGTAGTACGTGGTGGATCGAACCTGCTAGCATTCTAAGTAACTATGTTGGTCATTCTAGTGTAGTACGTGGTGGATCGAACCTGCTATCATTCTAAGTAACTATGTTGGTCATTCTAGTGTAGTACGTGATGGATCGAATCTGCTAGCATTCTAAGTAACTATGTTGGTCATTCTAGTGTAGTACGTGGTGGATCGAACCTACTATCATTCTAAGTAACTATGTTGGTCATTCTAGTGTAGTACGTGGTGGATCGAACCTACTAGCATTCTAAGTAACTATGTTGGTCATTCTAGTGTAGTACGTGGTGGATCGAACCTACTAGCATTCTAAGTAACTATGTTGGTCATTCTAGTGTAGTACGTGGTGGATCGAACTCTACATTTAAGTAACTATGTTGGCTTCTAGTGTAGTACGTGGTGGATCGAACCTACTATCATTCTAAGTAACTATGTTGGTCATTCTAGTGTAGTACGTGATGGATCGAATATGTGTAGTACGTGGTGGATCGAACCTGCTATCATTCTAAGTAACTATGTTGGTCGTTCTAGTGTGGTACATGGTGGATCGAACCTTCTAGCATTCTAAGTAACTATGTTGGTCATTCTATTATAGTACGTGGTGGATCGAACCTACTAGCATTCTAAGTAACTATGTTGGTCATTCTAGTGTAGTACGTGGTGGATCGAATAGTGTAGTACGTGGTGGATCGAACCTGCTATCATTCTAAGTAACTATGTTGGTCGTTCTAGTGTGGTACATGGTGGATCGAATCTACTATCATTCTAAGTAACTATGTTGGTCATTCTAGTGTAGTACGTGGTGGATCGAATCTACTATCATTCGAAGTAACTATGTTGGTCATTCTAGTGTAGTACGTGGTGGATCGAATATGTGTAGTACGTGGTGGATCGAATCTAGTATCATTCTAAGTAACTATGATCATTCTAGTATAGTACGTGATGGATCGAATATGTGTAGTACGTGGTGGGTCGAATCTACTATCATTCGAAGTAACTATGTTGGTCATTCTAGTGTAGTACGTGGTGGATCGAACCTGCTAGCATTCTAAGTAACTATTCTGGTCATTCTAGTATAGTACGTGGTGGATCGAACCTGCTAGCATTCTAAGTAACTATGTTGGTCATTCTAGTGTAGTACGTTGTGGATCGAACCTGCTAGCATTCTAAGTAACTATGTTGGTCATTCTAGTGTAGTACGTGGTGGATCGAACCTACTATCATTCGAAATAACTATGTTGGTCATTCTAGTGTAGTACGGGGTGGATCGAACCTTCTAGCATTCTAAGTAACTATGTTGGTCATTCTAGTATAGTACGTGATGGATCGAATATGTGTAGTACGTGGTGGGTCGAATCTACTATCATTCTAAGTAACTATGTTGGTCATTCTAGTATAGTACGTGGTGGATCGAACCTACTAGCATTCTAAGTAACTATGTTGGTCATTCTAGTATAGTACGTGGTGGATCGAACCTACTAGCATTCTAAGTAACTATGTTGGTCATTCTAGTATAGAACGTGGTGGATCGAACCTACTATCATTCTAAGTAACTATGTTGGTCATTCTAATATAGTACGTGGTGGATCGAACCTACTAGCATTCTAAGTAACTATGTTGGTCATTCTAGTATAGTACGTGATGGATTGAACCTACTAGCATTCTAAGTAACTATGTTGGTCATTCTAGTATAGTACGTGGTGGATCGAACCTACTATCATTCTAAGTAACTATGTTGGTCATTCTAGTGTAGTACGTGATGGATCGAATATGTGTAGTACGTGGTGGATCGAATCTACTATCATTCTAAGTAACTATGTTGGTCATTCTAGTATAGTACGTGGTGGATCGAACCTACTAGCAATCTAAGTAACTATGTTGGTCATTGTAGTGTAGTACGTGGTGGATCGAATCTACTATCAGTCTAAGTAACTATGTTTAGTCATTCTAGTGTAGTACGTGGTGGATCGAATCTACTATCATTCTAAGTAACTATGTTGGTCATTCTAGTGTAGTACGTGGTGGATCGAATCTACTATCATTCTAAGTAACTATGTTGGTCATTCTAGTGTAGTACGTGGTGGATCGAACCTACTAGCATTCTAAGTAACTATGTTGGTCATTCTAGTATAGTACGTGGTGGATCGAACCTTCTAGCATTCTAAGTAACTATGTTGGTCATTCTAGTATAGTACATGGTGGATCGAACCTACTAGCATTCTAAGTAACTATGTTGGTCATTCTAGTATAGTACGTGGTGGATCGAACCTACTGTCATTCTAAGTAACTATGTTGGTCATTCTAGTATAGTACGTGGTGGATCGAACCTACTAGCATTCTAAGTAACTATGTTGGTCATTCTAGTATAGTACGTGGTGGATCGAACCTACTAGCATTCTAAGTAACTATGTTGGTCATTCTAGTGTAGTACGTGGTGGATCGAATATGTGTAGTACGTGGTGGATCGAACCTACTATCATTCGAAGTAACTATGTTGGTCATTCTAGTATAGTACTTGGTAGATCGAATATGTGTAGTACGTGGTGGATCGAACCTGCTATCATTCTAAGTAACTATGTTGGTCATTCTAGTGTAGTACGTGATGGATCGAATATGTGTAGTACGTGGTGGGTCGAATCTACTATCATTCTAAGTAACTATGTTGGTCATTCTAGTGTAGTACGTGGTGGATCGAACCTACTATCATTCTAAGTAACTATGTTGGTCGTTCTAGTGTGGTACATGGTGGATGGAATCTACTATCATTCTAAGTAACTATGTTGGTCATTCAAGTGTAGTACGTGGTGGATCGAATCTACTATCATTCGAAGTAACTATGTTGGTCATTCTAGTGTAGTACGTGGTGGATCGAATATGTGTAGTACGTGGTGGATCGAACCTACTATCATTCGAAGTAACTATGTTGGTCATTCTAGTATAGTACGTGGTGGATTGAATATGTGTAGTACGTGGTGGATCGAACCTGCTATCATTCTAAGTAACTATGTTGGTCTTTCTAGTGTAGTACGTGGTGGATCGAGCCTGCTATCATTCTAAGTAACTATGTTGGTCATTCTAGTGTAGTACGTGATGGATCGAATATGTGTAGTACGTGGTGGGTCGAATCTACTATCATTCTAAGTAACTTTGTTAGTCATTCTAGTATAGTACTTGGTGGATCGAACCTACTATCATTCTAAGTAACTATGTTAGTCATTCTAGTGTAGTACGTGATGGATCGAATATGTGTAGTACGTGTTGGGTCGAATCTACTATCATTCTAAGTAACTATGTTGGTTATTCTAGTACAGTACGTGGTGGATCGAACCTACTATCATTCTAAGTAACTATGTTGGTCATTCTAGTGTAGTACGTGATGGATCGAATATGATTAGTACGTGGTGTGTCGAATCTACTATCATTCTAAGTAACTATGTTGGTCATTCTAGTATAGTACGTGGTGGATCGAACCTACTAGCAATCTAAGTAACTATGTTGGTCATTGTAGTGTAGTACGTGGTGGATCGAATCTACTATCATTCTAAGTAACTATGTTAGTCATTCTAGTGTAGTACGTGGTGGATCGAATCTACTATCATTCTAAGTAACTATGTTGGTCATTCTAGTGTAGTACGTGGTGGATCGAACCTACTAGCATTCTAAGTAACTATGTTGGTCATTCTAGTATAGTACGTGGTGGATCGAACCTTCTAGCATTCTAAGTAACTATGTTGGTCATTCTAGTATAGTACATGGTGGATCGAACCTACTAGCATTCTAAGTAACTATGTTGGTCATTCTAGTATAGTACGTGGTGGATCGAACCTACTATCATTCTAAGTAACTATGTTGGTCATTCTAGTATAGTACGTGGTGGATCGAACCTACTAGCATTCTAAGTAACTATGTTGGTCATTCTAGTATAGTACGTGGTGGATCGAACCTACTAGCATTCTAAGTAACTATGTTGTTCATTCTAGTGTAGTACGTGGTGGATCGAATATGTGTAGTACGTGGTGGATCGAACCTACTATCATTCGAAGTAACTATGTTGGTCATTCTAGTATAGTACTTGGTAGATCGAATATGTGTAGTACGTGGTGGATCGAACCTGCTATCATTCTAAGTAACTATGTTGGTCATTCTAGTGTAGTACGTGATGGATCGAATATGTGTAGTACGTGGTGGGTCGAATCTACTATCATTCTAAGTAACTATGTTGGTCATTCTAGTGTAGTACGTGGTGGATCGAACCTACTATCATTCTAAGTAACTATGTTGGTCGTTCTAGTGTGGTACATGGTGGATCGAATCTACTATCATTCTAAGTAACTATGTTGGTCATTCAAGTGTAGTACGTGGTGGATCGAATCTACTATCATTCGAAGTAACTATGTTGGTCATTCTAGTGTAGTACGTGGTGGATCGAATATGTGTAGTACGTGGTGGATCGAACCTACTATCATTCGAAGTAACTATGTTGGTCAATATAGTTTAGTACGTGGTGGATCGAACCTACTATCATTCTAAGTAACTATGTTGGTCATTCTAGTTTAGTACGTGATGGATCGAATCGACTGTCATTCGAAGTAACTATGTTGGTCATTCTAGTGTAGTACGTGGTGGATCGAATATGTGTAGTACGTGGTGGGTCGAATCTACTATCATTCTAAGTAACTATGTTGGTCATTCTAGTATAGTACGTGGTGGATCGAACCTACTATCATTCTAAGTAACTATGTTGGTCATTCTAGTATAGTACGTGGTGGATCGAACCTGCTATCATTCTAAGTAACTATGTTGGTCATTATAGTGTAGTACGTGATGGATCGAATCTGCGATCATTCGAAGTAACTATGTTGGTCATTCTAGTATAGTACGTGATGGATCGAACCTGCTAGCATTCCAAGTAACTATGTTGGTCATTATAGTGTAGTACGTGATGGATCGAATCTGCGATCATTCGAAGTAACTATGTTGGTCATTCTAGTTTAGTACGTGGTGGATCGAACCTACTATCATTCTAAGTAACTATGTTGGTCATTCTAGTATAGTACGTGGTGGATCGAACCTACTAGCATTCTAAGTAACTATGTTGGTCATTCTAGTATAGTACCTGATAGATCGAACCTACTAGCATTCGAAGTAATTATGTTGGTCATTCTAGTGTAGTACGTGATGGATCGAATATGTGTAGTACGTGGTGGGTCGAATCTACTATCATTCTAAGTAACTATGTTGGTCATTCTAGTATAGTACGTTGTGGATCGAACCTACTAGCATTCGAAGTAATTATGTTGGTCATTCTAGTGTAGTACGTGATGGATCGAATATGTGTAGTACGTGGTGGGTCGAATCTACTATAATTCTAAGTAACTATGTTGGTCATTCTAGTATAGTACGTTGTGGATCGAACCTACTAGCATTCGAAGTAATTATGTTGGTCATTCTAGTGTAGTACGTGATGGATCGAATCTACTATCATTCTAAGTAACTATGTTGGTCATTCTAGTATAGTACGTGGTGGATCGAACCTACTATCATTCTAAGTAACTATGTTGGTCATTCTAGTGTAGTACGTGATGGATCGAATATGTGTAGTACGTGGTGGGTCGAATCTACTATCATTCTAAGTAACTATGTTGGTCATTCTAGTATAGTACGTGGTGGATCGAACCTACTATCATTCTAAGTAACTATGTTGGTCATTCTAGTGTAGTACGTGATGGATCGAATTGTGTGGTGGATCGAATCTACTATCATTCTAAGTAACTATGTTGGTCATTCTAGTATAGTACGTGGTGGATCGAATCTACTATCATTCTAAGTAACTATGTTGGTCATTCTAGTATAGTACGTGGTGGATCGAACCTACTAGCATTCTAAGTAACTATGTTGGTCATTCTAGTGTAGTACGTGGTGGATCGAATCTACTATCATTCTAAGTAACTATGTTGGTCATTCTAGTATAGTACGTGGTGGATCGAACCTACTATCATTCTAAGTAACTATGTTGGTCATTCTAGTGTAGTACGTGGTGGATCGAATATGTGTATTGGTGCTACTATCATTCTAATAACTATGTTGGTCATTCTAGTATAGTACGTGGTGGATCGAACCTACTATCATTCTAAGTAACTATGTTGGTCATTCTAGTGTAGTACGTGTGGATCGAATATGTGTAGTACGTGGTGGGTCGAATCTACTATCATTCTAAGTAATATGTTGGTCATTCTAGTTAGTACGTGGTGGATCGAACCTACTAGCATCTAGTAACTATGTTGGTCTTCTAGTATAGTACGTGGTGGATCGAACCTACTATCATTCTAAGTAACTATGTTGGTCATTCTAGTGTAGTACGTGGTGGATCGAATCTACTATCATTCTAAGTAACTATGTTGGTCATTCTAGTATAGTACGTGGTGGATCGAACCTCTAGCATTCTAAGTAACTATGTTGGTTGTTCTAGTAAGTGGTGGATCGAACCTACTAGCATTCTAAGTAACTATGTTGGTCATTCTAGTGTAGTACGTGGTGGATCGAACCTACTATCATTCTAAGTAACTATGTTGGTCATTCTAGTGTAGTACGTGGTGGATCGAATATGTGTAGTACGTGGTGGTCGAATCTACTATCATTCTAAGTAACTATGTTGGTCATTCTAGTGTAGTACGTGGTGGATCGAACCTACTATCATTCTAAGTAACTATGTTGGTCATTCTAGTGTAGTACGTGATGGATCGAATATGTGTAGTACGTGGTGGGTCGAATCTACTATCATTCTAAGTAAATATGTTGGTCATTCTAGTATAGTACGTGGTGGGTCGAATCTACTATCATTCTAAGTAACTATGTTGGTCATTCTAGTGTAGTACGTGATGGATCGAATATGTGTAGTACGTGGTGGGTCGAATCTACTATCATTCTAAGTAACTATGTTGGTCATTCTAGTATAGTACGTGGTGGATCGAACCTACTAGCATTCTAAGTAACTATGTTGGTCATTCTAGTGTAGTACGTGGTGGATCGAACCTACTAGCATTCTAAGTAACTATGTTGGTCATTCTAGTATAGTACGTGGTGGATCGAACGTACTAGCATTCTAAGTAACTATGTTGGTCATTCTAGTGTAGTACGTGGTGGATCGAACCTACTAGCATTCTAAGTAACTATGTTGGTTGTTCTAGTAAGTGGTGGATCGAACCTACTAGCAGTCTAAGTAACTATGTTGGTCATTCTAGTGTAGTACGTGGTGGATCGAATCTACTATCATTCTAAGTAACTATGTTGGTCATTCTAGTGTAGTACGTGGTGGATCGAACCTACTAGCATTCTAAGTAACTATGTTGGTCATTCTAGTATAGTACGTGGTGGATCGAACCTACTATCATTCTAAGTAACTATGTTGTCATTCTAGTATAGTACGTGGTGGATCGAACCTACTATCATTCTAAGTAACTATGTTGGTCATTCTAGTATAGTACGTGGTGGATCGAACCTACTAGCATTCTAAGTAACTATGTTGGTCATTCTAGTATAGTACGTGGTGGATCGAACCTACTAGCATTCTAAGTAACTATGTTGGTCATTCTAGTGTAGTACGTGGTGGATCGAATATGTGTAGTACGTGGTGGATCGAACCTGCTATCATTCTAAGTAACTATGTTGGTCATTCTAGTGTAGTACTTGGTAGATCGAATATGTGTAGTACGTGGTGGATCGAACCTACTATCATTCTAAGTAACTATGTTGGTCATTCTAGTGTAGTACGTGGTGGATCGAATAGTGTAGTACGTGGTGGATGAACCTGCTATCATTCTAAGTAACTATGTTGGTCATTCTAGTGTAGTACGTGATGGATCGAATATGTGTAGTACGTGGTGGGTCGAATCTACTATCATTCTAAGTAACTATGTTGGTCATTCTAGTATAGTACGTGGTGGATCGAACCTACTATCATTCTAAGTAACTATGTTGGTCATTCTAGTGTAGTACGTGATGGATCGAATATGTGTAGTACGTGGTGGGTCGAATCTACTATCATTCTAAGTAACTATGTTGGTCAATCTAGTAGAGTACGTGGTGGATCGAACCTACTATCATTCTAAGTAACTATGTTGGTCATTCTAGTGTAGTACGTGGTGGATCGAATCTACTATCATTCTAAGTAACTATGTTGGTCATTCTAGTATATTACGTGGTGGATCGATCCTACTAGCATTCTAAGTAACTATGTTGGTTGTTCTAGTAAGTGGTGGATCGAACCTATTAGCATTCTAAGTAACTATGTTGGTCATTCTAGTATAGTACGTGGTGGATCGAACCTACTAGCATTCTAAGTAACTATGTTGGTCATTCTAGTGTAGTACGTGGTGGATCGAATCTACTATCATTCTAAGTAACTATGTTGGTCATTCTAGTGTAGTACGTGGTGGATCGAATCTACTATCATTCTAAGTAACTCTGTTGGTCATTCTAGTATAGTACGTGGTGGATCGAACCTACTATCATTCTAAGTAACTATGTTGGTCATTCTAGTATAGTACGTGGTGGATCGAACCTACTAGCATTCTAAGTAACTATGTTGGTCATTCTAGTATAGTACCTGGTGGATCGAACCTACTAGCATTCTAAGTAACTATGTTGGTCATTCTAGTATAGTACGTGGTGGATCAACCTACTATCATTCTAAGTAACTATGTTGGTCATTCTAGTATAGTACGTGGTGGATCGAATCTACTATCATTCTAAGTAACTATGTTGGTCATTCTAGTGTAGTACGTGGTGGATCGAATCTACTATCATTCTAAGTAACTATGTTGATCATTCTAGTATAGTACGTGGTGGATCGAACCTACTAGCATTCTAAGTAACTATGTTGGTCATTCTAGTATAGTACGTGGTGGATCGAACCTACTATCATTCTAAGTAACTATGTTGGTCATTCTAGTGTAGTACGTGATGGATCGAATATGTGTAATACGTGGTGGATCGAACCTACTATCATTCTAAGTAACTATGTTGGTCATTCTAGTATAGTACGTGGTGGGTCGAATCTACTATCATTCTAAGTAACTATGTTGGTCATTCTAGTATAGTACGTGGTGGATCGAACCTACTAGCTTTCTAGGTAACTATGTTGGTCATTCTAGTGTAGTACGTGGTGGATCGAATCTACTATCATTCTAAGTAACTATGTTGGTCATTCTAGTATAGTACGTGGTGGATCGAACCTACTAGCTTTCTAAATAACTAAGTTGGTTGTTCTAGTAAGTGGTGGATCGAACCTACTAGCATTCTAATTAACTATGTTGGTCATTCTAGTGTAGTACGTGGTGGATCGAACCTACTAGCTTTCTAAGTAACTATGTTGGTCATTCTAGTATAGTACGTGGTGGATCGAACCTACTAGCATTCTAAGTAACTATGTTGGTCATTCTAGTATAGTACGTGGTGGATCGAACCTACTAGCATTCTAAGTAACTATGTTGGTCATTCTAGTATAGTACGTGGTGGATCGAACCTACTAGCATTCTACGTAACTATGATGGTTGTTCTAGTAAGTGGTGGATCGAACCTACTAGCATTCTAAGCAACTGTGTTGGTCATTCTAGTGTAGTACGTGGTGGATCGAATCTACTATCATTCTAAGTAACTATGTTGGTCATTCTAGTGTAGTACGTGATGGATCGAACCTACTATCATTCTAAGTAACTATGTTGGTCATTCTAGTATAGTACGTGGTGGATCGAACCTACTAGCATTCTAAGTAACTATGTTGTTCATTCTAGTGTAGTACGTGGTGGATCGAATATGTGTAGTACGTGGTGGATCGAACCTACTATCATTCGAAGTAACTATGTTGGTCATTCTAGTATAGTACGTGGTGGATCGAACCTACTATCTTTCTAAGTAACTATGTTGGTCATTCTAGTGTAGTACGTGATGGATCGAATATGTGTAGTACGTGGTGGCTCGAATCTACTATCATTCTAAGTAAATATGTTGGTCATTCTAGTATAGTACGTGGTGAGTCGAATCTACTATCATTCTAAGTAACTATGTTGGTCATTCTAGTGTAGTACGTGATGGATCGAATATGTGTAGTACGTGGTGGGTCGAATCTACTATCATTCTAAGTAACTATGTTGGTCATTCTAGTATAGTACGTGGTGGATCGAACCTACTAGCATTCTAGGTAACTATGTTGGTCATTCTAGTGTGGTACGTGGTGGATCGAATCTACTATCATTCTAAGTAACTATGTTGGTCATTCTAGTGTAGTACGTGGTGGATCGAACCTACTAGCATTCTAAGTAACTATGTTGGTCATTCTAGTATAGTACGTGGTGGATCGGACCTACTAGCATTCTAATTAACTATGTTGGTCATTCTAGTGTTGTACGTGGTGGATCGAACCTACTAGCATTCTAAGTAACTATGTTGGTTGTTCTAGTAAGTGGTGGATCGAACCTACTAGCATTCTAAGTAACTATGTTGGTCATTCTAGTGTAGTACGTGGTGGATCGAATCTACTATCATTCTAAGTAACTATGTTGGTCATTCTAGTGTAGTACGTGGTGGATCGAACCTACTAGCATTCTAAGTAACTATGTTGGTCATTCTAGTATAGTACGTGGTGGATCGAACCTACTAGCATTCTAAGTAACTATTTTGTCATTCTAGTATAGTACGTGTTGGATCGAACCTACTATCATTCTAAGTAACTATGTTGTCATTCTAGTATAGTACGTGTTGGATCGAACCTACTAGATTCTAAGTAACTATGTTGGTCATTCTAGTATAGTACGTGGTGGATCGAACCTACTAGCATTCTAAGTAACTATGTTGGTCATTCTAGTATAGTACGTGATGGATCGAACCTACTAGCATTCTAAGTAACTATGTTGGTCATTCTAGTGTAGTACGTGGTGGATCGAATATGTGTAGTACGTGGTGAATCGAACCTGCTATCATTCTAAGTAACTATGTTGGTCATTCTAGTGTAGTACTTGGTAGATCGAATATGTGTAGTACGTGGTGGGTCGAATCTACTATCATTCTAAGTAACTATGTTGGTCATTCTAGTATAGTACGTGGTGGATCGAACCTACTAGCATTCTAAGTAACTATGTTGGTCATTCTAGTGTAGTACGTGGTGGATCGAATATGTGTAGTACGTGGTGGGTCGAATCTACTATCATTCTAAGTAACTATGTTGGTCGTTCTAGTATAGTACGTGGTGGATCGAACCTACTATCTTTCTAAGTAACTATGTTGGTCATTCTAGTGTAGTACGTGATGGATCGAATATGTGTAGTACGTGGTGGGTCGAATCTACTATCATTCTAAGTAAATATGTTGGTCATTCTAGTATAGTACGTGGTGGGTCGAATCTACTATCATTCTAAGTAACTATGTTGGTCATTCTAGTGTAGTACGTGATGGATCGAATATGTGTAGTACGTGGTGGGTCGAATCTACTATCATTCTAAGTAACTATGTTGGTCATTCTAGTATAGTACGTGGTGGATCGAACCTACTAGCATTCTAGGTAACTATGTTGGTCATTCTAGTGTAGTACGTGATGGATCGAATCTACTATCATTCTAAGTAACTATGTTGGTCATTCTAGTGTAGTACGTGGTGGATCGAACCTACTAGCATTCTAAGTAACTATGTTGGTCATTCTAGTATAGTACGTGTTGGATCGAACCTACTAGCATTCTAAGTAACTATGTTGGTCATTCTAGTGTAGTACGTGGTGGATCGAACCTACTAGCATTCTAAGTAACTATGTTGGTTGTTCTAGTAAGTGGTGGATCGAACCTACTAGCATTCTAAGTAACTATGTTGGTCATTCTAGTGTAGTACGTGGTGGATCGAATCTACTATCATTCTAAGTAACTATGTTGGTCATTCTAGTGTAGTACGTGGTGGATCGAACCTACTAGCATTCTAAGTAACTATGTTGGTCATTCTAGTATAGTACGTGGTGGATCGAACCTACTAGCATTCTAAGTAACTTTGTTGTCATTCTAGTATAGTACGTGTTGGATCGAACCTACTATCATTCTAAGTAACTATGTTGTCATTCTAGTATAGTACGTGTTGGATCGAACCTACTATCATTCTAAGTAACTATGTTGGTCATTCTAGTATAGTACGTGGTGGATCGAACCTACTAGCATTCTAAGTAACTATGTTCGTCATTCTAGTATAGTACGTGATGGATCGAACCTACTAGCATTCTAAGTAACTATGTTGGTCATTCTAGTGTAGTACGTGATGGATCGAATATGTGTAGTACGTGGTGAATCGAACCTGCTATCATTCTAAGTAACTATGTTGGTCATTCTAGTGTAGTACTTGGTAGATCGAATATGTGTAGTACGTGGTGGATCGAATCTACTATCATTCGAAATAAATATGTTGGTCATTCTAGTATAGTACTTGGTAGATCGAATATGTGTAGTACGTGGTGGATCGAACCTGCTATCATTCTAAGTAACTATGTTGGTCATTCTAGTGTAGTACGTGATGGATCGAATATGTGTAGTACGTGGTGGGTCGAATCTACTATCATTCTAAGTAACTATGTTGGTCATTCTAGTATAGTACGTGGTGGATCGAACCTACTATCATTCTAAGTAACTATGTTGGTCATTCTAGTGTAGTACGTGATGGATCGAATATGTGTAGTACGTGGTGGGTCGAATCTACTATCATTCTAAGTGACTATGTTGGTCAATCTAGTATAGTACGTGGTGGATCGAACCTACTATCATTCTAAGTAACTATGTTGGTCATTCTACTGTAGTACGTGGTGGATCGAATCTACTATCATTCTAAGTAACTATGTTGGTCAGTCTAGTATATTACGTGGTGGATCGATCCTACTAGCATTCTAAGTAACTATGTTGGTTGTTCTAGTAAGTGGTGGATCGAACCTATTAGCATTCTAAGTAACTATGTTGGTCATTCTAGTATAGTACGTGGTGGATCGAACCTACTAGCATTCTAAGTAACTATGTTGGTCATTCTAGTGTAGTACGCGGTGGATCGAATCTACTATCATTCTAAGTAACTATGTTGGTCATTCTAGTGTAGTACGTGGTGGATCGAATCTACTATCATTCTAAGTAACTCTGTTGGTCATTCTAGTATAATACGTGGTGGATCGAACCTACTATCATTCTAAGTAACTATGTTGGTCATTCTAGTATAGTACGTGGTGGATCGAACCTACTAGCATTCTAAGTAACTATGTTGGTCATTCTAGTATAGTACGTGGTGGATCGAACCTACTAGCATTCTAAGTAACTATGTTGGTCATTCTAGTATAGTACGTGGTGGATCAACCTACTATCATTCTAAGTAACTATGTTGGTCATTCTAGTATAGTACGTGGTGGATCGAATCTACTATCATTCTAAGTAACTATGTTGGTCATTCTAGTGTAGTACGTGGTGGATCGAATCTACTATAATTCTAAGTAACTATGTTGATCATTCTAGTATAGTACGTGGTGGATCGAACCTAATAGCATTCTAAGTAACTATGTTGGTCATTCTAGTATAGTACGTGGTGGATCGAACCTACTATCATTCTAAGTAACTATGTTGGTCATTCTAGTGTAGTACGTGATGGATCGAATATGTGTAATACGTGGTGGATCGAACCTACTATCATTCTAAGTAACTATGTTGGTCATTCTAGTATAGTACGTGGTGGGTCGAATCTACTATCATTCTAAGTAACTATGTTGGTCATTCTAGTATAGTACGTGGTGGATCGAACCTACTAGCTTTCTAGGTAACTATGTTGGTCATTCTAGTGTAGTACGTGGTGGATCGAATCTACTATCATTCTAAGTAACTATGTTGGTCATTCTAGTATAGTACGTGGTGGATCGAACCTACTAGCATTCTAAATAACTAAGTTGGTTGTTCTAGTAAGTGGTGGATCGAACCTACTAGCATTCTAATTAACTATGTTGGTCATTCTAGTGTAGTACGTGGTGGATCGCATCTACTATCATTCTAAGTAACTATGTTGGTCATTCTAGTGTAGTACGTGGTGGATCGAACCTACTAGCATTCTAAGTAACTATGTTGGTCATTCTAGTATAGTACGTGGTAGATCGAACCTACTAGCATTCTAAGTAACTATGTTGGTCATTCTAGTATAGTACGTGGTGGATCGAACCTACTAGCATTCTAAGTAACTATGTTGGTCATTCTAGTATAGTACGTGGTGGATCGAACCTACTAGCATTCTACGTAACTATGATGGTTGTTCTAGTAAGTGGTGGATCGAACCTACTAGCATTCTAAGCAACTGTGTTGGTCATTCTAGTGTAGTACGTGGTGGATCGAATCTACTATCATTCTAAGTAACTATGTTGGTCATTCTAGTGTAGTACGTGATGGATCGAACCTACTATCATTCTAAGTAACTATGTTGGTCATTCTAGTATAGTACGTGGTGGATCGAACCTACTAGCATTCTAAGTAACTATGTTGTTCATTCTAGTGTAGTACGTGGTGGATCGAATATGTGTAGTACGTGGTGGATCGAACCTACTATCATTCGAAGTAACTATGTTGGTCATTCTAGTATAGTACTTGGTAGATCGAATATGTGTAGTACGTGGTGGATCGAACCTGCTATCATTCTAAGTAACTATGTTGGTCATTCTAGTGTAGTACGTGGTGGATCGAACCTACTATCATTCTAAGTAACTATGTTGGTCATTCTAGTGTAATACGTGGTGGATCGAATCTACTATCATTCTAAGTAACTATGTTGGTCATTCTAGTGTAGTACGTGGTGGATCGAACCTACTAGCATTCTAGGTAACTATGTTGGACATTCTAGTGTAGTACGTGGTGGATCGAACCTACTAGCATTCTAAGTCACTATGTTGGTTGTTCTAGTGTAGTACGTGATGGATCGAACCTGCTAGCAATCTAAGTAACTATGTTGGTCATTCTAGTATAGTACGTGGTGGATCAACCTACTATCATTCTAAGTAACTATGTTGGTCATTCTAGTATAGTACGTGGTGGAACGAATCTACTATCATTCTTAGTAACTATGTTGGTCATTCTAGTGTAGTACGTGGTGGATCGAATCTACTATCATTCTATGTAACTATGTTGGTCATTCTAGTGTAGTACGTGGTGGATCGAACCTACTAGCATTCTAAGTAACTATGTTGGTCATTCTAGTGTAGTACGTGGTGGATCGAATCTACTATCATTCGAAGTAACTATGTTGGTCATTCTAGTGTAGTACGTGGTGGATCGAATCTACTATCATTCTAAGTAACTATGTTGGTCATTCTAATGTAGTACGTGGTGGATCGAATCTACTATCATTCGAAGTAACTATGTTGGTCATTCTAGTGTAGTACGTGGTGGATCGAATCTACTATCATTCTAAGTAACTATGTTGGTCATTCTAGTGTAGTACGTGGTGGATCGAACCTACTAGCATTCTAAGTAACTATGTTGGTCATTCTAGTGTAGTACGTGGTGGATCGAACCTACTAGCATTCTAAGTCACTATGTTGGTTGTTCTAGTGTGGTACATGGTGGATCGAATATGTGTAGTACGTGGTGGATCGAACCTACTATCATTCTAAGTAACTATGTTGGTCATTCTAGTGTAGTACGTGGTGGATCGAATCTACTATCATTCTAAGTAACTATGTTGGTCATTCTAGTATAGTACGTGGTGGATCGAACCTACTATCATTCGAAGTAACTATGTTGGTCATTCTAGTGTAGTACGGGGTGGGTCGAATCTACTATCATTCTAAGTAACTATGTTGGTCATTCTAGTGTAGTACGTGGTGGGTCGAATCTACTATCATTCTAAGTAACTATGTTGGTCATTCTAGTATAGTACGTGGTGGATCGAACCTACTATCATTCGAAATAACTATGTTGGTCATTCTAGTAAGTGGTGGATTGAACCTACTGGCCTATCATTCAATCACGAGTCCGGAGTGTTACCACGTGACCACTGCTTCGCTCTGATCCGATACGTGAGATCTATCGCAAGCAGTGTAACTGGACGTAATAGTAATACTCCATATCCAATATGATACAACACGACGTCTTTACTGCGAAGCAATGATCACGTGACAACGATAATCGAGATGCACATATGTCGTGTTGTATGAAGTGTCAGTGAAGCCCCCGTGCTTAATGGATACTGTGTTCGCCTTGTAACCAAGAGGTTGTGAGTTCGAACTCTCGTGGAAGTCGTGATAGCTCAGTGGTAGCGCGTTCGCTTCATGTGCCAAATGCCCGGAGTTCGAGCCCCGCTGGAGCCGCTACGAGTGTGCCCTTAGGCAAGGCATTTAAATTCCAAATGCATCTACTCTCTCTCTCTCTCTCTCTCTCTCTCTCTCTCTCTCGTGGCAATGGATTCCAACAGGAATGAGGTCTCGAAAAGTAATTGACCTCTGGTGCCTAAATCAGGCAATTCAAAAACCCGGTTAGCAACCTATTACGAGTTTTTAACTAGCCCATTAAGACATTCTTGTCCATTAATTTAAGATAATTATATCATATCGTCAAGTCAAAACACATTCTCTCATTTCACATACAGACATGAAAGAATGAGGCCTACGATAACAAATATTTACGAGGCTTGAATAACATGATATGTTACAAATAATAAACAGTATAGTACTATTATTGTTGAGATAGAGAATTATTCGATTTTCAGGTGCAGTATTGGTAGTGGAGATCGTGAAATGAACAATTGTCTTTTTTTTTCATTGGCACAAGAAATCTTTTTAGAATTGGGGATCCACGGAGAGTCAAACATTTTTATTTTGTCAATGGCGTTACTTAGAACTATTTAGTATCTAAGTACTAAATGGTAACATATCAAAGGTGCTGATCCACCCTTTTAATTATATTTTGAGAAGATTTGTAAAACTATGGCTAGATAAACCTTTTAAACTATCTTGTTTCTAATGGAATAATATAATTATATCTCCTTTGGGGTGGTGGATCAAGGTGTTGGTTTGGTCAACGATCGTTGTACATGTGTTTGGAATCTATTTAAAGTCTTCTTCAGAAATGAGAAATACACTTTATACGAGTGTATACAAATACATTTAAATACATTTAATTGTGGACATGTACATCAATCTAAACGAGATATACGCACAGTCATTTCTTTTCTGTTGTGATTTGTTATGGAAAAACACAGCTGTGGGAAAAGACGAAAGAAAAACAACACTATGTTAGACAAGGAAGCATAAAAAACAATTTAATTGCATTGAATATATTGTATATATGTATGTTCCATTAATGTCAAACACCTCTCGGGGACCTAGACAATTTTCCTGGACAGGCTTAGCCGACCTAAGCGATTAACCAGTACAAACAATGTGTGTGAGGTGCCTTGCTCAATGACACTACACACATGGCCTTTCCGAGTATCGAACCCGGGACCGTTCGATTCCAAGTCCTACGCTCTACCACTGGACCACGGACGCCACACGTATTTCAGACACAGATGGAACCACCAACCTTCCGCAAGCCAGCTGGATAACTTCCTCACATGAAAGATGTCGACACCCCCATTGGGATTCAAAGGGTAAGGGGCTAGTACCAACTTTCTCATATCACCATATATCAGTTCACTTAGCCCTACAGCAGACTAATGTTTATTGCGTGCTAGACCACGGACACTATATAGACGGACGAGTTTATACAATTGTTATATTTCCCACATGAGACCGAATAGTGTACATGCTACCAACACAAAGCAAGTGGTCATGATGACAATTTAAATGTGTCGTGCTTACCAATCAAACCACTTTTAGTTTATACAAATTTATTTTAGCTCGATTGCGAAACAAGTTATTTCAACTTATATAAATCACTCTCGAGACCTCATTCCTGATGGAATCCATCGCCACGAGGGTGAGAGAAGAGGCAACGTGCAATTCAAATGCCTTGCCTAAGGGCACAATCGTAACGGCTCCAGTGGGGCTCGAACTCCGGGCCTTTCGCACCTGAAGCGAACGCGCATCCACTGCGCTATCACGACTTCCACTTTTGAAAATGGATAGGCTTCAATCTGCCAGTGATTACAGGCTGTTATCGTATATTTCCTTCGAAATATGTAGATCTATCTAAAAACAACTATTGTATTTTCAGGAAAGAAGGCATACTTATATGACCAGCTGAATCCTGACTGGGCCCCATCAGTTTGCCTGGGAAGTACCTGTGCCCCAGCCCTCTTAAGCCGGTTTGACCGTCAAATGAACAGGAAAAGGCGGCTCTCTGAAACTGTTGGTTCAGTTACTGTAAACTCTGGATCAGATCATGTGTATTATACTATAGTAAGGTCCCTAGACAAGAATTAGATGTTGACCTTGATTCTGATATTGACACAGGTGTTCAGTCTCAAACAGAACTTGACCAGGGTTTAACCCTTTCAACACCACAGACCTCTAAATAGGCTTACAAAAAGTGTAGATCCAGATGAGCCGGCTCGTGACGAGCCGTCTCATCAGGATTTGCACTTTTTGCCAGTGATATGACTATTTTTAGACATAATTACCCATTTTGATAAATGAACTTGTCCAACTGTGATTTTCTGATTCATTTATTGGTTTATGAATATCATGGACCAGTCCATGTGAGTTACTTGGTGTTGAATGGGTTAATGAATGCTATGGGCTAAGCAGCAACTAAGAACAGAGACTGGTCGTCTTAAGATAAAAGTAAAGCAATTGGAGACCAAATTTGACATGGATTACTTTAGACAACAACGAAAAGGTCAAACATCTAACTGGAGCGTGAAATATTGCGTGATCTCTCGCGACTTGCTATTCCCACAGTTAGGCGAAAACCTGTTCTGGGCGAAAACTCTTCACGTCGGGATACTAATGCTCGCACTGTACATAGGCGAAAACATGTGATGTCATTCCGGATTACTGAGAATGAGGTACCGCTATTTTGTCAACTTAACAATCGGTTTTTTTTCGAGATTTTTGTGAATGAAAGGTAAAACAATTATTATTTATTTGGTGACATAAAATTGTTTGCAGTGTATGACAATTCTAAACATATAGGAGTCCGTTATGTACTACATCGTCGAAAACCAGTAACACCGGGATATACACGAAACCAAAGGTACCAATCTGTTCAGGAAAGGCCATAGTTTCGTATGAATATCTAAAAAAATTGCCGCCGAAAAGACCGGATGAAGAACACTTAAACATTTGACGAGGTAAGTTCACTAAATATTTGCTGAGAAGATTATAGAAGACTGATAAATAAATAAAGCAATCATTATTTAATTCAATGATGCCATTATCTCGCTGGAAGCACATTGCTCATGTTTGCTCAACTGGATAATTCATTTGTACCATCGGCAAAATTCGACTTCGAGTAATCATGTAATTTTAGACTTGATCAGATGTATATATCGTCGAAATTCATTTTTATTTAAAACCATTATGTAACTTATGATTTATACTGCAATTAATTTATAGTTTCCAGTCATGAATGATGATGATAACACTCCTATTTGGTAGATTCTCTAACAATAGAATACAGAGAAATGAGCGTTATTGTCAATGTTGTAATGTTAGAGATATTGAAGATGAGTATCACTTTATTTTAATTTGTCCGTGTTACTCATATTTGAGGAAAGTACTTATTAAAAAATACTACTACACGAGACCAAGTATGTATAAATTGTGTTCTTTAATGAACAGTGATAATAGAAAGGTTTTATTAAACTTGGCTCGATTTATTAAGAATGCTTTAAACCATAGGAACTCAATATTGAACGCTTTGTCTTCTTAATTACACAAAACAACTAACTAGAATGTTCATCCTCTATTTTAAATTATATTACAGTAGCTATACGATAGCTTTATTGATCACTTGTTTATTTATATGTAATTATATGTATATATTATGACTATGTACTTATGTATACGTCATGAATAAACTTATGTTCTGTTATTCACATTTAACAAACACATTCAACAGTGTTCAATATGGAAATTGAGATTATGACTTCTAGCCCTGTGTTTATATTTTCCAGTCCTGAATGCTGACATAGAAGCTACTAGTACTAGTAGTACTTGTCATCGCCTGCCTTCAAGTCCTGGACCTAGCCCTAGTAGTACTTGTCATAGCCTGCCTTCAAGTCCTGGACCTAGCCCTAGTAGTACTTGTCATCGCCTGCCTTCAAGTCCTGGACCTAGCCCACCTACTAGTACTAGTAGTACTTGTCATCGCCTGCCTTCAAGTCCTGGACCTAGCTCACCTACTAGTACTAGTAGTACTTGTCATCGCCTGCCTTCAAGTCCTGGACCTAGCCCACCTCCTAGCCCTGTGTTTCATCGCCACGTTAAAAGGCCACGTTTATCTGTTTCATCACATGAATCCGGAAGCCAGGAATCCCCATCTGATCTGTCACCACAGCAAGGTTTCGAGCCAATCGAGGTAAATAATGTGTTGGTTATGCTTGTATTGTGCATTATTAACCATTCTTATAATATAAAACCTTCTTGATGTTCTCCAAAAAGGATGGGTTTGCGGCTAATATTAGGCTTAGAAAGATTTCGTCATGGACCTGTAGGGCCTGCTCTTGCTCTTATTTTTGTGTAGCCAAATCTGCGTTTCCTTTAGCTAATTCCGACGCGCGCCATTTCCCCCAAACAGAGTATTTATCTCTAGTATATTAATGTATTATATGTATTGCACCACCTACATAAACTGGGTTCCAGTCAAAACGTACCCAAGTCAAAACGTACCCAAGTCAAAACATACCCAAAAAAGTCAAAACGTACCCTCTGGGTATAAGTCAAAACGTACCCACCCAGAAGTCAAAACGTACCCACCAAGAAGTCAAAACGTACCCACCCAGAAGTCAAAACGTACCCACCCAGAAGTCAAAATATACCCTACCATAAGTCAAAACGTACCCATGGGATAATATAGAGATTGAATATCGGGAAATAGATAGGAAATATTATGTGTCAAGTAAAAAGTTGTAGATAGGTAAAATCATACGTAGAAGTTATTAGTATGAGAAAAAAGGTATACTAGAGATTAAAATAAGCATATAAATTGGTAATTTTCTCTCTCAACATACATGAAGGTATTTGTTCCTGTGAGTTATAAAGATTGCATAAAAGAATTTGATATTTGTTAATTTGTTTGTGTTGGTAATTGGAAACACGCTTGCTTTAATTCGTGATAATGCTGGAGTGTGTGCAGATATGATGGCCGATTGATCAATGATAAGTGGATGTGATTGATTAATCCGGGTTAATTGGTGTTGGTTGAAGACCTTGGAATGTGAGTTTGTCTGTGATCATAACATGATTACCTTAAAAAAATGAAAATATGAGATTTAACAACAATAACACATGTATAATGTTTTAATAAAGTTTTGTTTTTTATTCCAGACGGATATGTAGTCCAGTGGTAACACGCTGGACTGGTAATCCAGGGATCGCAGGTTTGATCCCCCGTCTGACCATAATAAAATTAAGTCTTTCAGATGGGACGTTAAACCGAGGTCTCGTGTCAGTGCTTTACACCGTGCACGTAAAACAACCAGAGAAGTCTCTGGAATGGGTCTCTGTCTGTATCATGCACTATCCTCCAAAATCTAAATTAACTAATCTCTTCAGGAGGTGTCGCTCATATGGGCAACCGGTAGCGACGATAAATAAACGTATAAACACACAGGATGGCATCGCCGACTGAACTATCGTAGTGGGGCACCTCCGTCATTCTACCATCTGGTGAAGAGCCTTCACGAAGTCATTGAATTGTCAGTATATCCAAGTAAGGGTTCGAGACCCAATACGAATAACACTTTGATAGTTTACTACAGTTTAATCTACATGATACAAGTACAACGACAGTATTCAATACAATGCATACTATAACAATGGGACATGCTTATTATATAGCGTAGTAACAGTAACTATATATATATATAATGTACTAACAGTGTTGCTGAAGCAGCATTGTTGTGTCCCTTGGTATGTATATAATTCAGATACACAACACCCCCTTTTCAAAGTTTAAAAAGAACTATTTAAACTTAATAAACTTCCATGCATCAGCATTAATGCGAGGTGCAATTATTGTTACCAATGTAGGCTACATAAACTATTTAGTATACAGATGTGTTTATCTATGAATGTCAAACATATCACTTGTAATTTGTCTGGTGATACTATAATAGGTGATAACACATTTCCTCTCTCTGACATTTGATATTTAGAACAATTATTCTATCATCATGAACCAATTATAAATCCAGTTTATCTGGATGCTTTGATAACCTTCCACAGCGTGTCATATAACCATTGTTTTGGGTAGACACATTTTTATTATTATTATTATATACCAAACTTATATAGCGCTCTTTTCATTTAAAAATAAAACGTTCAAAAGCGCTTTACAGCCTAAAATATCACAAATATTGATAAAAACTTCCACATACAATGAGATAAAACAAGACAAAATTAGCAAACACAATTACAATGGATTCTAAATATGCTATAAAATATTAGGATCTAAAATTATAACAATTAAAATATAGGTAATAATTAAATAAAATGTGTTCATTTGCAGTCTTAATCCTGATTGAGCACAGACACAGTTCGATATTTATGTTCCATATGAACATTTAAAAAGGTGTGTCTTCAAAGCCTTTTTGAAAGAACACAATGTTGTTGCACTTCTAAGATTTGATGGAAGAGAATTCCAAAGTTTTGGGGCAGCAGTCATGAAACCTCTATCTCCGTATGTGACAGTCCGACTTCTTGGTAACACAAGAGTAGCTGCTTCATATTTAGACCGTAAGTCTCTCCTTGGTATATAAACCTCAAGCAAGTTTCTCATATAAATCGGTGCTTCTCCATTCAATGCTTTATATGTGTGAGTCAGTATTTTATACTTTATTCTTTCTTGAACTGGTAGCCAATGAAGTTCTTTTAGAATGGGCGTTACATGACTGAAACGGGATGTTCTGGTTATGATGCGAGCTGCTGTGTTTTGAACAGTTTGTAATTTATTGGAAGTGTATTTTGGCACGCCGTACAACAGTGAATTACAGTAGTCGAGCCTGGATGTAATGAGTGAGTTTATGAGAGTTTTCGTGGCTTCTGTTGTTAAATACTGCCGAATGTGTCCAATCCGCCGGATCTGCGCATAACATGATTTTGTCACAGAATTTACATGTTTGTCCATATCCATTCTTGAGTCTAGGAAAGCTCCTAGATTTCTCACACATGTTGATGGTTCTGTATTTGAGTCTCCTACTTTCACATTTATGTTTTCAATGTGTTGCAAATTTCGCTGACTAGAAAACATAATCATTTCAGTTTTATCAGTATTGAGTTTTAACATATTGGCATGCATCCAAGCAACAATGTCTTGTAGACAGTTTTCCACTCGAAGTAGTGTCTCTGCTTGTGAAGCTTGAACGCTTGGTTTGAATGAAAGGTAAAGCTGGGAATCGTCAGCATAAAAGTGATGGTTCAGTCCATGGTGTTTACAAATGGCTCCTACAGGCTTGGTATACATAGTGTAAAATTTCGGGCCTAAAACAGACCCCTGTGGAACACTGAAATTCATGAGCACTGAGTTGGATAGTTTTCCATCGATACATACTGCTTGATAACGGTCGGTAAGATAAGATGATATCCATTGGAGAGGTTTTCCAGTAATTCCAAAATGAAATTCGAGACGCTGTAAAAGTGTTCTATGGTCGATGGTATCAAATGCAGCAGATAGGTCCAAAAGCACAAGGATTGTAGCATTGTTCTGGTCCAGAGATTTTTATCAGTTTCAACGCTCTTCACTGGTGCTGTAAAGTCAGTATAATTTGAGTTTTCAACATTTGCTTGGTTTGGGAAATCAATATCTTTATTAAAATCAACTCTTTTATTTAATCTGACTAAATGTCTAGTGTTCTATCGTGGACCTAGGCGTGTCTACAACAAATGATCTTGGGCGCGACGCTTCTTGGATAATTTGTCCGTCTATGTTAGCATCTTTAATATATACGCTATCCCCCTTTTTGAAAAGAGGCAAGGAATGTGATTTCCTAGCTCTGTCGTAATTTTGCTTTGAATACAACCGATTTTCAGTTTCGGTTTGGTGCAATTTCTTGCTGTCAATATGCTTCGGCATTAGATTTTCCGGCATTGTAGGCAGTTTTGTCTGGATTGTTCTCCCAAACAGAAGTTCTGCAGGAGAATGACCGTTTGCTAACGGAGTAGCACGATAATTTAGCAGCGCAACGTAAGGGTCTGTACATTTTCCCAGCAAACGTTTAATTGTTTGTACCGCCCGTTCAGCTTCTGAACGTTTTGACTTATAGTTGGGTACGTTTTGACTTAAAATGCGGGTACGTTTTGACTTGGGTACGTTTTGACCAGCACCCCATAAACTACAACTGAGGTAAGGGTTACATTTGCAGTGATAAATTACTTGACAAGTTGTGTCCACTTTCATTTTCAAAATCATTTTAAAATGCATTCCTGCACGAGTTTATTAAATGTGTAAGCTGATGGGGGAGTGTATACATCAAATTTAACATGCTTAGACACACTATCTTTTTTAAGGCTTGTACAACCGGTAGTGAATGAATTGCATTTCTGGTTTTTGATGCACAAGTTGCAAAACATAGATTGTGATTTTGAATCGTAGCGAAGCCATGGGTGACCCGCTTCCCAACCCTCTTGAAAAAGTCTATCACTTTTTGGATGGTGGAGTTACACCAAAGACCCCAGAGTCTAATTTTCGTTTTAGAGCCATTTTTTTCAAGGTAGACTTTGACTATGAATAACCACATTAGCAGTGTGTCTGAATGCCTTTTGAAAGCAAATATGTGGTATATGTGTGTTCTACGTTTATTTATCGTCGCTACCTGTTGCCCATATGAGCGACGCTTCATGAAGAGATTAGTCATTATAGATGGACTACAGATCTGTATGTGGTATATGCATAAACGTGCGATTTATATAGCATCGGTTGTTTGTAGCAAATTTAGTACTGCTTTCCTTTGATATTCAAATTAACTTACACAATTAACGACAACAAAAACAAAACAAAAGATGCCGACATACTTACGTCTAACCACAGGCACCAGTTTTGTGTCTGGTGCCTGGGCGTCTAACAGTCGTGTAAAGCTTTTCAATTTGGTAGCAAAATGTTCGTCTACAAAGGATTTGGACAACACTGTAATGCCGCCCTGCTCTTAATTATCACCTGCTCAATATAATAAGCATTCATAGTGTGTCCCGTGTTTGCACACTAATCAAACATTATGCCCCGTTAAATAAACAAACAACACGCTTGTATGATTCACAGGGATTCGGCACGTTTGGGGGTACTAGTATATATATATTTAAGTACAGGGATTCTACTCTGCCGGTCGATCTCCTCACGACGTGCACGTCGTGACCGGTGCACATCCCGCAGCAGCAGCGTAGGATTCTGGGATCTTCTGGTTGTCGATCTTGCTTTAAGGGGACGTTCGTTCGCCAGCACGTGGATCCATGGCCGTGGCACATCAGGACAGATCCACCATCTCTTCTAGCTTCGCTGGTTTATTTCGACCTTTCTTCTCCGGCGGATGGACGAGACAGAGGACCTGAGGGAGCGGCAACGGCCGTGGCATCCACTTTGCCATCGCACGAACATCTTATGTTTGTTTGCGACAATCGACGACCAGATGTTTAACTGTCAGATCCGTATTAATGCTGCTGCGGGGTGACCAACAGTGAGGAGGGTGGCCCTACAGAGGACCCATTAGAAAGAGAAACCAGGACTTGTCACCCTGAAGAACGAGGATGCCTTCACAGCTTCGTCAACATAAGCATCTTAGAAGATATCAACATAAACTACTTAGAAAATACAGTCGCCCAAATGCATTTATGCGGTGGCGACTATAAACAAAACTACGTTGATTGATTGATTCTACTCTGTAGGATGTCAGATTTCGCATCGATCAGTAAAATGGCCATATCTGAAACAATTTTGTACAAATCTATCCAAATATAACGCCTATCCCGAGTCTTTATATTGTTCTTCAAATAAAACACAACTTTAAGCTGCATGCATGTATACTTTGCAAACAATTGCCACAGACATTGGCCATAGCAGGTCACCTTTCCATACTACGACACGGGTTCTGTCAGCAACAAAAAAATCTTCGACGGGAGAGTTTTAACAGTGAATAACATTATCAATAAAATGTGTTTCCACTAACGTCTAGGTTTATTCGGCAAAAATGTACGTCAAAAAGAGATTTCGGAGAATTTTTCAATTTTTAAAATTATATCTACTAGTATCGACGTCAGGTGGACACAGAGCAGAGAGATAGTTTGGAGTGAGACCATTTTTCATCTTGAAAAAAAGAGTACGTTTGTGATTGAGTCTTCTCCTATCAAGAGATTCCCACCCAACTTCAATCATCAATTTGTTTATGGACACAAGTTTCGTGGAACCAGTAATTATTCTTGCTGCTTCTTGATGAATTTTTCCAGTTCGTCTTTAGCTAAGGTAGATATGTTATCAAAAATAACATCACCATATTCAAGTAGCGGGCGTATGAATGAAATATACAAGCATTCTAAGGAGCGGCGGTCTAGTGTAAATTTTAATTTACGAAGAATATTGATTCTCTGATAGGCTTTAGAAGAAATTTGGTCAATGTGGTGTTTCCAGTTTAGATCATTGGACATATGAATGCCTAGATGCCTTTGATTTGACACCTCATCGATTATTTGGTTATCCATAGATAGAGGTGGATGGTACGGCTGATTATGTTTTCGAGATATTATCAGAGATTTTGTTTTGGACGGATTAAATTTAACAAGCCATTGTTTAGCCCAATTAGAAATAGACTCCAGATCGGACTGTAGAATAGCAGCGGCTGAGTTGGGGTTATCAACAACAATATACAGTTTATTCATTTAGACGTATACATATAGTACATAGTCATAATTATATACATATTATACATACTATTTACACGTGATCAATGTCATACAAGCTAATTATACATGTATTGAGTAGAAATTTTAGAATAGATATATATTTGTTTTTAGAGAGGATAAACTTTAATATTACAAATTACTTATTTCGTATGTATGCAAATATACATGTGCATGTCTACTTGTTTATTCTGGGAAACAAGGTAAGTATATTGAATGTTGCTTACCGCTTATTCTACGTACAACTATATACAACTTGATCAACAACAATATTATACTGTATTTAATAACCTATTATAGAGGTTAATGCACTATGATATTTAATATCGAAGTTCTTATAGCAACAGCTTGTTTGTAGTATAATGCTAAGTTCAATAATATAGTTCTATTGTTTGATTGTAACAATTCAATACACTTTGCCATATTTAGTCTTACAAAGTAGTATTTTTTAATAAATTTGATTCGCAAATGCATATAGCATTTACAAACAAGTAAGAAATGATATTCATCTTCCAAAGCTCTCGATTTACAGCATGAGCAAAACCGTTCGGTTTGTGGTATTTTAGTTTGGCCATATCTACCTGTATGAATTCTTAATGAATGAGCTGAAATTCTTAACCTAGTTATTAAGTATCGTAAATTATATGGAATATTATCGAGATAGGTTTCGTATTCAAAACGCAATTTACAACTATTATACAATACAAGCACACCACTTGTGTCTTTACTACCAAACCACCCTTGTATAAAGCAATCAATAATCCGTTGCTTAAACATACATATAAAAGTATTAACATTTACATAATATGGATCTTCCCAAATATTTGCAAAGCCATAATTACATAGCATCTCTTTAAGTTGTGATACCCAGTTTTTAGCACCCTTATTCATATCACTTACAGATTGATTATATACTCTACTAAGGATGATATTATCTGTATTTAATAATTTGAACCAGTATTTAATAATGCGAATATAACGGGAAATATAAAGGGGATATCTACCTAGCTCCCCGTAAACTCCTGTAGAACATGAAGTGACTCCTACATTTAAAATACGTTTACAAAATTTCAATTGAATTATTTCCAACTCTTTAGATTTGGTGAACCCCCAAATTTCAGATGAGTAGTTCAAAATAGAGCCAACAAAGGCATCAAAAAGCTGACAAAGTAGTTTCGGTTTAAGGTTTATCTTGGTACAGTTAACTAAAAGACTATTTAAAGATGTTAAGGCCTTACCAGATAAATAGTGTTGGTTCAGAGTAAAGTTACCAGTATAATTAAAAACAGTACCCAAATAGTTAAAATCATTCACGATGTCGATGATGATCCCATTATATGTCCATGATTCATTTGCAAGTAGGCCACCCCTTTTACGAAATACCATTATCTTAGTTTTTATTGTATTAACTTTTAAACCCCATAACTCGCAGTACTCATGTAACTTATTTAGGCTAGTTTGTAGTTCATGTGGTGATTTACCAAATATAACCATATCGTCTGCGAATAGCAGTAACATTAATACAATATCATCTATTAACAATCCTGTATTAGTGTTATCTTGTAAAAATAGTTCCAGATCTTCCACAAATAGGGAAAATAAAAGTGGAGACATTATCTCCCCTTGTCGTAAGCCAACTGCATATTCAAAATAATCGGTATAACTGTTACAACTTCTAACACAAGACTTTACTTTTTGGTACATGTCTCTAATAATCCTTAACAGCTTTCCTTGTATACCACATTTATATAATTTCATCCACAGGGCATTTCTATAAATAGTATCAAAACATTTACATAAATCAATGTATGCACAATACAGTCTTTTGTTATTAAACAAGTAGTTTTGAACAATATTGGTTAAAATAAACAACGCATCAACCGTTGAACGCCCTTTTCTGAACCCAAACTGTGCATCTGATATTACATTATTTGTTTCACAAAATTTAACAATTCTTTTATTTAAAACTGAAGTAAACAATTTAGATAAGCAGCTCACTAATGTTATTCCCCTGTAATTATTTACATCATTTGTATCACCCTTTTTATGCAACGAGATAATAACACCTTCTGTCCATTTATCTGGAAAATAGCCTGAGTCCAAAATAGCATTAAAAATATCACATATATGACCTGATAGAATATCGATACCTGTAATCAAATATTCGTTCATAATAAAATCATTACCCATGGCTTTACCTGTTTTCAAACCCTTGACAGCATAGAGACTAGTATCATCAGCAAATAGTTGGATATTAGCAGCTATGCTATTTACAATGTCATTACTATATATAATAAAGAGCAAAGGGCCTAATATGGATCCCTGTGGGACACCGGCAGCTATATGGGTCCACTTTGAAGTGTGACCAGAAATAACTACACGCTGTTTTCTATTGGACACATATGAAGAGAACCATTTGTGTACTGAACCAGATATACCAAAATCTTTGAGTTTATGCAGAAGACCAACATGCCATACTCTATCAAAAGCTTTACTTATGTCACAGAATATTGCCCGTACTTCTTTTCCAGAGTCGATCGCTTGACTGAAGTTATTGTAAAGGAATGTTAATTGATTTACACAAGAATCTCCTGGGACAAAACCAGATTGCATTGGAGTTAATAAATTATTGTCCCGGAGGTGATTGAAAACATGTTTAAAAACGGCATGTTCTCCGCATTCCAGTCTATAGCAGACGACAGTATGGTAGCGTGAGCTCCGGTGTTCTCTGTTGTCCTCGTTGTCTGATAGCTGTTCATAAGTTTGAGGTTCACGTTTTTCCAAGCGACAGGAAACGACGGGTATATCTGTAGAACTGTTACAATAGTAACGAACGTAACTATGGCCAATATTGCCAAGCTGAAAGAAAACTAAAATGCTTTAAATAGAGTATTTCAAACCTTATATATATACGTATAGGGCCACATGTAAACGCTCGCCCATATGGTTCGCCGGAGGCGAGGGTAGATAAGCTCAATCATCATCATCATGTAATCCAACACTTATATATTTGGTTTAATGGGATTATTTGTGAAAGCATGTTGTTCACAATTGGACCACGAATAACGTAACATTTCTTTTATGCTTTCCAGTGAATGATAATAGTTTTCTCAGTGAAAGAAAACTCCATCTCTGCCACCGGTTGCGTTTCGTATTCCAGCGCGGTTAGATGTAAGTTTGTATTTTAACTATTTTCTGACTATCATGAACAGTTAATTAATAAGTATTATTCCCTAATTCGCTCCGCTCAAACGTAAATAAATCATTTATCCCATAATCAAGTAATTCTAGGGGGGAAAGAATGACAAACAAGATTTAGGATGAGTCATTTGCATTACCATGTTAATAATTTATTATATAAATGTATAAGCATTTTCTTCAAGTTTAAACCTGCGACCATAAAATATGCGAATATTTAATGTTTAGAAGCCTCATAACGGAAAATAAAATCAGTGTGTGATGTTAAGTACACCCTACTCTGTTGTTAAATTATACATCTCGATATAAGACAGCCACGTAAATACGAAACTGTAGTGCCGGCTGCCCCAACCCACTCCCCTAATTATATTAAACATAATATAATCTCCTCATCTTTTTCTATTATTTCTTTTTTGTGGAGGAGGAGGGGGAGGTAGAAAGAAACCATGCAACTATCCAGTGTGAAAAGGCCTTCTTTGCTGCCCCGTGACTTTCCCAACGAGCAGTATAACGATAAATGTTATCATAATTGTATAAGCTAAAAACTGTTTAACATCTATTATATCATTATTGGCTCAAACCGGTACCGCCACTTAGATTAACCTAACATAGCCTGTCTGAGCTAACAGTCTTAAAAACTTAAATCACATACATTGAAATAGAAAGTGGCTGCGTGACAAAGTAACAAACATAACGCTAAAATCCGAAATTCATTCTTAAGCCGCCTTTAATAAAGATGCCATTCCTCTGACGATTCTTCTCTTTGTAAACAACCACTGGATATAAACGTTTGGACAATCCTGGTAAAAGGCATCGAACCTGTCGATATATAAATTTTGATAGAATTACCAGGTACCCCAAGATCTGCAACGATCAATTACCCTCCAATTGCTGCCCTTGCAAACAGAGAATATTTTCATCAAAAAACAGATCTTAATCTTTCGAGACTGACGTATTCATTTCAGGGTGGGTGGGCGGGGGTCAATAAAATGACGTATCGTAATGCAAAACGACTTCGAATGGAGATAACTATCTACATTCCACTATTTATACTATCCGAAAATTCACGAAATAATCGTGCATATAAACACAACACTTGATTACACACCATTACCTGAATTACTGTGAACCTAGGATAAATATATATATATTCTAATGAATTTGTTTTGTCCGTAGTTTTTAATTTTGACAGCAAACAGAAACTAATTTGAAAATTATACAGAGACTATTTCTTATTACAGGACGTTCACAATAACAGATGTGGTTGTGCGGTTGTGTCATGTAATGCAATGAGGCTCCGGACGGGCAGTTAAAATGAATATAATTTGAAAACATATATTATATTAGCCAAAGTCATTGGAAATCATAAAAGAAAAAGAATATTTATGTTGATTAGTGTAAGGTAAGATTTTATTTCATCTCTTGATCAACGAAATATGTATTAGTGTAACCCCACTCGTGGAACTATACATTTCGGTGATCACTCGATGAAATAAAATCCTATGTTACACTAATAAACACAGCTATCCTCTATACCATACGCACATACTTAATATTTCTTTTTATTTCATCAGCAAAAATGTATAAAACATCACGTAAAATCAAAATTCAGAAATACTACAGGAACTTGAAATTTTATCCATAAGCCACCAAACGTCTCGTAGAGGGGATGTCCAAGATTAGAGTTACGAGACCTTTGGTGGCTTATGGATACAATTTCAAGTTCCTGTGGAAATACCTAAATTAGTATATTTTAGAATTGCGAATTATACTTATAATGTTATGTGGCTTAAGTCCAGATTCAAAAGCCCGTTAGTTTTTGACATTTGGAATACTTCGCATGTTGCCGTTAGGCGGTTCTCATTTTCATACCAGTTGTATAACTAAATTCTAACATGACCGTGTCATTTTCTGTATACGCAAAGAAGGAACTTACCGTGTTTAGATCTGGAATAAAACTATTTTTGCGCTTTTTAGATATTTTGGTCATGTTAGAATCGAAATAATATTTGTATTTACGCTATTTATAGACGAATACAACATCGTGGTAGCGCAGATATGCGCGTTCGCTTCAGCTGCGAAAGGTCCGGAGTTTGAGCCCCGCTGGAGCCGTTACGATTGTGCCCTTAGGAAAGGCATTTATATTCCACATTACCTCTTCTCTTTCCTCCATGTCGATGGATTCCATCAGGAATGAGGTCTCGAGAGTGATTAATATAAGTTGAAAGAACTTGTTTCGCAATCGAGCTAAAATAAATGTGTATAAAAATACAACATGGTTTGTCGTTCTGAGCGCCGGAAATAACAACATAGGCTTGCATGGGTAATTCATAAGCGTCAGAACACCAAACCATGTGTTTATTCGCCAATAAATCACTGAAAGACAAGTATTATTTCTAAATAAAAGTGTACAAAACATGCATACAATATAAATCCTTACCATTGGAATATGCTCCCCCGGGTGCCCGTTCTGCAACATAGTAAAATACCAATCTTGATTCTGAAATGCCAAATTAGATCCGTGTAATACATAATAGAACTATATATAGAAAAATAACAAGATGACAGAAAAACGTGCCAGCAATCGTTTCACCAAAGTGTATGTTTTAGTCTAAGTATATGTTATTTGCCAGGTTAAGTTTAAACATATGTTATGTGTAGGGTTTAGGTTAAACATATGTTATATGTAGGGTTTAGTTTAAACATATGTTATGTGTAGGGTTTCGTTTAAACATATGTTAACGTTCGCCGAACGTTGCACGTGTTCGGCTATCGTTAGTCAGTCGTTACCCTAGCGTTACTTGGTTGTTATTAATCGTTTGCTTGGCCTGTATTACTATGACACGTGTTTTGAAATGCACATTCTGGTATGGATACGTTAGGGTGTATTATTATGGCATTTGGTTTAATATGTGCATACTGGTATGGTTGCGTTAGCCTGTATTATTATGACATGTGGTTTAGCATGCGCATACTGATATGGTTGCGTTGGGCTGTATTGCTGTGACATGTGATTTAAAATGTGCATACTGGTATGGTTACCTTGACCTGTATTATTATGACACGTGTTTTGAAATGCACATACTGGTATGGTTACGTTAGCCTGTATTACTATGACACGTGTTTTGAAATGCACATACTGGTATGGATACGTTGGGATGTATTATTGTGACATATGATTTAAAATGTGCATACTGGTATTGTTGCGTTAGCCTGTATTATTATGACATTTGATTTAAAATGTGCATACTGGTATTGTTGCGTTAGCCTGTATTATTATGACATTTGATTTAAAATGTGCATACTGGTATGGCTACGTTAACTTATATTATTATGCCAGGTGATTAAAAATGTCATTGATGAGGGGCCACACGTGGAAATAGATGTGAACGTACATATTTCATTATCTATTGTGCTGCAAGTGGTGGCCTCTCTGTTTGTTTGATTAACTATTCTCTCTGACTTCCATTGAAATAATGCCGACGAATTATTATAGTAGCCGGAGCGGGGCCGGAGTGTTTATGCCCGGACACAGCTATAGATGTAACCTTCCCAGTATGAGGTCATTGATACCTTGCATGCTTTCTTGTACTTCAACTGTAGCACAAATTTCATATTTTAATATAAATCCCTTTTATATATAGCGTAAGCCCATTCTATATTCATGATGTAGTAACTTGTGAAATAGCTTTCATTGTTTCCACCAATTTCGTTAAGATTGCAACAATCTTCAACTGCACATATTGCTCCTTGCTCATTCATAAGTTATATGTGCACATAGCTATTTAATATTATATAAGTACGTTACCGGGGTCATATGTGCACATAGCTATTTAATCTTATATACAATGTACATATTAGAAGAACTACGTTAACATTCTAAACCTGCTGATTGCTGTTTAACATCTCCAATGTTTATATTGATTGTCGTATTTTTCTTTGTCACACACGGTGGTGGGTCTCGATGCGGATTGACCTTCCATGGCCTCATTACTTTGTCATCGTTAACGCTAGCCACGGGAATAGACGACCAGTCAGAACGTTATCATCCGCCGTAGTTTTCATTATGTATATTGGACACTGTTCTAGCCGTCTTATTACCCATACACTGGACACATATATAGTGTTTGCCATCATCTTCATTACCAACATTCATGTGTCACTTTACTTACCATCCCTCAACAATATTCGCTCAGGTGATACAGAGACAAATCCAGATCCAACAACTGATCAGTCGGATACGCTCTCAGAATCTTATCTTACCCTACTCAACAATGGTCTTAGTATCATGCATATTAATATTCAAAGTTTACGTCCCAAGCTCGATATTCTTTCTGTCGAAGCACAGCCATACGATATACTCGTCTTTACAGAAACGTGGCTTTCCGCTTCCGTATCTGATTCTGAACTTCGCATTCCAAATGTTAATCAACCGTTTCGATGTGACAGGAAGGACAGGGTTGGAGGAGGTGTTGCCATCTACGTGAGGGATAGTTTGCAGGCAGCAATGCAAGTGTAGTCGTCCAGAAGACTCCAAGGTGCTTGTAATACGGGACATGATCGATGTGGAGTGCATTATGGAGGGCAGACCCCTACCAGTATATGATAATTATAACTAAAGACACTGAGTATCAGTTGAATGCAGGATTAACATGTTCTGTACAGTACGGGTACATACCTAAAGTAAATTAATTAAAAATGAAATAAAATGTTGTCGCTGAAAATGCATTAGCAATACATAATATATATGTAAATCAATTTTATCTAGTGTTTGTATTGCACTGTACTGTACAGTGCTGCACCATACTGGATTGTATTGTATTGTGTAATACACTTGTACATACCTCTACATTTTGTTACATCCCTGTTTGATCATTTGTACTGCTGTACATACATCCATGTCCATAATCCATCTTCATTTTCATGTTTATCTGTTTATTGAGCACCCATGCACCATGCTTTCATCATTATTATGATTTAATCAGTAGAATTGTCAAGTTTATAAAATGTATATACATGCAGAACTAGTTGAATGTCAAGAATATATATAATTTGTTTTCTTTTGCAAATTCAAGACCATAATGTTTTCACTCTAAATTAACTATTTGATCAGTGTTGATTCAATAATTATCCATCAGAATTACTCCTTCAACTACTTGAAATCTATGTCAAAATATTGTATAGTATTTTCCACACTTTAGCTCATAAATGATGTATTTGTTTTCATTTTCAATTTGATCACTTAAATGAACCAAAACTTATTCCATCTGGAATTTGTAAACTCAACATGTATAAATTATCACTGTCCACTTATCTCATCTGCTCATCTGCTCATTATCAGAGTATCACTGTTAATTGATATTCAATTTGTTATTCCATTTGTAAATACATGTACATCATATTTTGTTTATCTTTTTCTTTTTGTAAGCAATGTACAATACACATGTACATAACCTGTTAACACTGTATAACTGTTCAATAATCTGGACATTTTCAAAACCTGAGAACTTAAAAATGCTATTTTCATATACATCTAGTATTGAGTTCAATATTGTCTCAGAAATGCATATATAGTATTAAATCAATATGTTGACCTTGACCTATTTACCATATAAATGGTTAGCTGTACAGTATAGTTATATCCAACCAGTTTTTTTTCCCTTGATACATTTTCACTAATCTTATTATGCAACTAAATGCATGTTTCCACGACCGGGATTGTATTATATAAATTATAATGACTTAGAGCTCCATAATGACTTAGTGCTCCAGCTGTATGTATCCTGTAGAACACATTTACACATGTTACTCAAGCACAGATATTATGTCTCGACAACACGTATAATCCAGATTCCATTACAATTTGTGTGATTCATTGCACTGTTCTCAAATCTCAAACAAATGCATGCCAGTGTGCAACGTCCTTTGCCGTATAATTTGTTACACTATTAAAATTCGTGAATTTCGTGTTTATATTGAAAATGGTCAGTTTTGCTAACTACTGAATCAAACTTCCGCGTCTTTTGAAAGGCTACACATATTTACTTCCAATATTATTGACGAAATGTGATTTGATTTGCATCCTATAGCTACATTATATATTTATGTTCTTCTTTACAGTCAAATAGATTGTATTAGACGTTGTTGTCTTATGTAAATGACTCTGTATATGTACACCAAGTTCAGTATTTCTTAAATCAGTTAACAGTGGGAAGTTTACTGCCGTTTGCAATTTTTAACGCATGGCTAATCCTCAATCACGATGCTTGTGCTTCATGTTCGTGTACACTGATAAAATCGTTGGAAAATCTTGTGTGGTCCCACATCATAAAACAGTATTCATTTTAAATATTTATATTACTGCAGAGAGAAGTCGGTACTCTCTATTTATGTTTTTGAACCTTCAGCGGAATAATAGGGACATATTTTAATTAAGTGGGCAGTACGGCTTCAGGCTGTTTTTGTTGTTGTTGTGTTTTTATTGGTTTCAGTGAATCATTAATATGACCGCTCCTCTAATGAAACAGAAAATGTCCTTTGTCGCAACATGTACTTGTTGTTTACCAATTAATGTAGTAGTCCAATCGTTTCCTTTTAGCCAGAAATTAACCAGTTCTAGCATTTTTGTATGAAACATGCAGTTGTAACAGGTCCTATAATGGAAAATTGTAGTTTCATTCGTTGATTTTCCATACAACTTTATATAAACCACACATCGAAAACTGAAATGACAATTTCAATTTTATATTACTCAATGTTGTGCATCTATTCTTGAACGGTAACTCTAAGATAAGAATATTATTTGTTGCATAAATGCTGTTGTAGATTATTTTTTGTTTATAGCAAGTCCTTGCGTTTTCTTTCTTATTTTCCATTTATTTTCTACATATATTGTTGTTGTTGTTTTTTCTCCTATTATGTCTGATTATCCTTGCTACCGCCACCCCTACTTTTTACTGCATTTACTCAACATCGCGCTCATGGCGTCCGTGACCTGTATATTGCCAATGTCATCCTCGGTGCTATTGGAGGTTCGATACATTTATCCTCATGGATAACGATTTGACACAATGGAGGATGACCATTGGGATATTTTGTCAGGGGCACATATCAGTTAAAGCTACATTTAAGACGTGTTTTCATATACTTGATCTGTTACTATTGCTAATGCGGCTGCTAATGTTTATTAGCGATAAGGTTCATTTCTTATTTTTGACACTCTATCGAATACTGATATATAGTAATGTCGCGCGAGTTGTTTCCCTTATATCATACCACGAACTGTTTAAGATTATACGGAACGATGACCACACATCATATATTGTCGTTCTGGACATGCATTCATTGTTTCTTGCACGGCTTTTGTTGTTACTCTGCGGTGATGTGGAGCGTAATCCAGGTCCTAATGGCATATTAAGTGGATGTTTCTCGATCCTTCACCAGAATATCAGGAGTATTAGAACCAAACTTGACTATATCCAAGATAATTTCCTGGATTATGACGTTCTGTGCTTCACAGAATCACACCTCTCCTATGATATACCTGACGATCAGTTGCATCTTGAGGGATTTGATAATTTATTCCGTAAGGACGTTTCACCTCATTCTGGAGGAATAATTGTGTACGCGACCATGGATATGTGTCCTAAACGCATTTTAGAATTTGAACATATACTTCCAGAATGTGTATGTATATCGGTAAGGGACAAACACTCAACTTTTCTTGTGTGCACGGTCTACAGACCACCTCACATCTCCATTGAATTTTGGGATAGGTTAAGTATTTTTCTCGACAGAATGAGCGAACTATATAACAAGATTATCGTTCTTGGCGATATAAACGAAGATCAATTAAATGATTCACACCATAAACTTCGAGATATCTTAGCTATCACTAATATGTATAATGTTATTACGACACCTACGCGAGTCACTGATACATCCAGTACTCTTCTTGATCCTATAGCCATTTCAAATGCAATTGAATCACTCGATTCAGGAGTTTTAGACACACCCAGACACATAAGCGATCATTTCGGGACTTACGTATATATTAAAAGCCAAATACAACATACCCGCTCACATTGTCGCAGAGTATGGAACTATAAGCGCGCAGATTTCGCATTATTTAATCACCTTATCACTACCACTGATTGGCGTTTCCTTAATAACAATACTATCGACAATGCAACTCTAGCCTTTTCAGATACATTTTTAGAAATCGCTACGGTCTGTATCCCATCGAAATGTGTTACCGTCAGGCCCAACGATAAACCCTGGTTTAATTCTGATATTAGACGAATGCTACGTAAACGTGAACGTCAAAGACATATAGCATTATCTTCCGGTAAACAGTCTGACTGGAATATATATAAAACTACTCGGAAAAAACTGAATAACATGAAGTCATATGCCAAACAAGTGTTTTACAATAATTTGGAATTTACGATCAATGATATCAGTTCCTCGAACCCTCGTCAGTATTGGAAAATAGTAAATATGCTTGTGAAAGATAATAGTAAACATAGTGTGTCTATTCCACCGCTTCTGATTTCACAAAACGATCAATATAGTACTTCAGACGAAGAAAAGGCAAATGCATTGAATGACTATTTTGCATCCATTTCAACTGTTGACGATTCTCATGCATCACTTCCTGATTTAACTTTGAAAACAGATACTACTCTTTCCAATATCAACATAACACAACAAGACGTCATCGATGTGTTGTCTAATCTAGTTGTTAATAAGGCAAGTGGTCCTGATGAAATAAGCCACAGAATGTTGAGAGAAACCGCAAAAACATCTTCTTATCCTCTATGCATTATTTTTAATAGGTCTATTCAAGAATCCATATATCCGTCTAGTTGGAAATGTGCAAATGTAATGCCGCTTTTTAAGAAAGGTGACAGGTCATTACCTTCTAATTACAGACCTATTTCATTAATAAGCTGTGTTGGCAAGGTTATGGAAAGGGTTGTTTTCAAACATATGCACAATTACCTAAATGCCAACAACTTGATTTACAAATTACAATCAGGATTTTTACCGGGACATTCAACAGTTTTCCAGTTAATCGATATTTACAACCAAATATGCAAAGCCTTCGATGAACGAAAAGCTGCATGCATGGTCCTCTGTGATATATCCAAGGCATTCGACAGAGTATGGCACAAAGGCTTAACTTACAAATTAACACAATATGGAATTAATGAAAATTTACTACAATGGATAAATCACTATTTGTCGCAAAGATCTCAAAAAGTTTTTGTTGGACAGACATTCTCTAATACCAGAAACATTAATGCAGGAGTACCACAAGGCTCTGTACTTGGAACACTTTTATTTCTTATTTATGTTAACGATATCGCCGACAACTTAATTAGCACCACGAGACTCTTTGCAGACGATAGTTCACTAGCAGTTTCGTCTAACGTTGCTCACGAAATTGAAACAAATCTGAATCATGATTTGGATAAGATTTCCAGATGGTCCAAACAATGGCTTGTAACGTTTAACCAGTTAAAAACTGAAGTTATATTCTTTTCATTCTGCAATATTATTTGTCCGTCACTTACCTTTAATAATAGTATTTTAGATTTTGTAGACAATCACAAGCACCTAGGATTAACCTTATCTAGTGACGGTAGTTGGCATCAGCATATTAATAACATAATAAAATCAGCATCAAAGGTACTGGGGTCTATGAAATTGTTAAAATTCAAGTTAAATCGTTCGTCATTAAATCAAATTTATATTTCTTACTTGCGGCCAATACTCGAGTATTCCTCTATTGTTTGGGACAACTGTACTGTGTACGAAAAGGAAACTCTTGAGAAACTGCAATATGAAGCCGCAAGAATTGTCACTGGTCTAACCCGTTCCGTTAGTATTCACCGGCTTTTGAAAGAAATTGGTTGGACGTCTCTATCTGAACGACGAGAAATGCAAAAGCTTATTTTAATGTATCGTAGTAAACACAATGCTTTACCTTCTTATTTAAAAGAAATTATTCCAGAAACTGTTGAACAAACTGTTACATATCAATTGCGAAACAGAGATAATTTCGTGACACTACCAAGACGTTTAAATATCTATTCCCAATCGACAATTCCGTCATCACAAGATATGTGGAATAAACTTGATCACTCTTTTCGAGATGCCTATTCACTGATGGATTTTAAATCCAAAATTAAAATCAAGTACAAGGGTGCAACAGTACCAATCTATGTTACTACAGGCGAACGTTTCAGTAGTGTTCATCATGCGCGTATCCGTAATGTATGTAGCAACTTAAACGCTCATTTACATACCAATTTCTTAAGAGATAGTCCAAATTGTGCTTGTGGTCATGGCATTGAAGACCCTGAACATTACTTCTTTAGATGTAAAACTTACAGAAATGAACGTATACAACTGTTTAGAAAAACTCATGAATTTCATCCGCTAAACACAACAAAATTACTATATGGAATAGAACAGTTATCAGACCAACAGAACACTCAATTATTCAAAGATATTCAAAAGTATATAAAAACAACGCGGCGGTTTGTGTAATATATATGTATAGTTAATTGTCCTGTTCTTGGCACAATGCTCACGTATGTCATGGGCGTATTTCATTAGAGTATTTTCTTAAACTGAAAATCTGAATTAGTGTGGAGGGAACATTTTTGTTTCTTTCTTTTACATAGATCACAGGGATTCGGCACGTTTGGGGGTACTAGTATATATATTTAAGTACAGGGATTCTACTCTGTGGGATGTCAGATTTCGCATCGATCAGTAAAATGGCCCTATCTGAAACAATTTTGTACAAAGCTGTCCAAATATAACGCCTATCCCGAGTCTTTATATTGTTCTTCAAATAAAACACAACTTTAAGCTGCATGCATGTATACTTTGCAAACAATTGCCACATACATTGGCCATAACAGGTCGTATTTCCATACTAGGACACGGGTTCTGTCAGCAACAAAAAAAAATCTTCGACGGGAGAGTTTTAACTGTGAATAACATTATCAATAAAATGACCTAGAATACAATATAAACTCTATATATATCTCCAACATGACCTGGAATACAATATAATCTCTATATATATCTCCAACATGACCTAGAATACAATATAAACTCTATATATATCTCCAACATGACCTAGAATACAATATAAACTCTATATATATCTCCAACATGACCTAGAATACAATACAAACTCTATATATATCTCCAACATGACCTAGAATACAATATAAACTCTATATATATCTCCAACATGACCTAGAATACAATATAAACTCTATATATATCTCCAACATGACCTAGAATACAACATAAACTCTATATATATGTCCAACATGACCTGGAATACAATATAAACTCTATATATTTCTCCAACATGACCTATAATACAATACAAACTCTATATATATATATCTCCAACATGACCTAGAATACAATATAAACTCTATATATATCTCCAACATGACCTGGAATACAATATAAACTATATATATCTCCAACATGACCTAGAATACAATATAAACTCTATATATATCTCCAACATGACCTAGAATACAATATAAACTCTATATATATCTCCAACATGACCTGGAATACAATATAAACTCTATATATATCTCCAACATGACCTAGAATACAATATAAACTCTATATATATCTCCAACATGACCTGGAATACAATATAAACTCTATATATATCTCCAACATGACCTGGAATACAATATAAACTCTATATATATCTCCAACATGACCTGGAATACAATATAAACTCTATATATATCTCCAACATGACCTAGAATACAATATAAACTCTATATATATCTCCAACATGACCTAGAATACAATATAAACTCTATATATATCTCCAACATGACCTGGAATACAATATAAACTCTATATATATCTCCAACATGACCTAGAATACAATATAAACTCTATATATATCTCCAACATGACCTGGAATACAATATAAACTCTATATATATCTCCAACATGACCTAGAATACAATATAAACTCTATATATATCTCCAACATGACCTGGAATACAATATAAACTCTATATATATCTCCAACATGACCTAGAATACAATATAAACTCTATATATATCTCCAACATGACCTGGAATACAATATAAACTCTATATATATCTCCAACATGACCTAGAATACAATATAAACTCTATATATATCTCCAACATGACCTGGAATACAATATAAACTCTATATATATCTCCAACATGACCTGGAATACAATATAAACTCTATATATATCTCCAACATGACCTAGAATACAATATAAACTCTATATATATCTCCAACATGACCTGGAATACAATATAAACTCTATATATATCTCCAACATGACCTGGAATACAATATAAACTCTATATATCTCTCCAACATGACCTGGAATACAATATAAACTCTATATATATCTCCAACATGACCTGGAATACAATATAAACTCTATATATATCTCCAACATGACCTAGAATACAATATAAACTCTATATATATCTCCAACATGACCTAGAATACAATATAAACTCTATATATATCTCCAACATGACCTAGAATACAATATAAACTCTATATATATCTCCAACATGACCTGGAATACAATATAAACTCTATATATATCTCCAACATGACCTAGAATACAATATAAACTCTATATATATCTCCAACATGACCTGGAATACAATATAAACTCTATATATATCTCCAACATGACCTAGAATACAATATAAACTCTATATATATCTCCAACATGACCTAGAATACAATATAAACTCTATATATATCTCCAACATGACCTAGAATACAATATAAACTCTATATATATCTCCAACATGACCTAGAATACAATATAAACTCTATATATATCTCCAACATGACCTGGAATACAATATAAACTCTATATATATCTCCAACATGACCTGGAATACAATATAAACTCTATATATATCTCCAACATGACCTAGAATACAATATAAACTCTATATATATCTCCAACATGACCTAGAATACAATATAAACTCTATATATATCTCCAACATGACCTAGAATACAATATAAACTCTATATATATCTCCAACATGACCTAGAATACAATATAAACTCTATATATATCTCCAACATGACCTAGAATACAATATAAACTCTATATATATCTCCAACATGACCTAGAATACAATATAAACTCTATATATATCTCCAACATGACCTGGAATACAATATAAACTCTATATATATCTCCAACATGACCTGGAATACAATATAAACTCTATATATATCTCCAACATGACCTGGAATACAATATAAACTCTATATATATCTCCAACATGACCTAGAATACAATATAAACTCTATATATATCTCCAACATGACCTGGAATACAATATAAACTCTATATATATCTCCAACATGACCTAGAATACAATATAAACTCTATATATATTCTCCAACATGACCTAGAATACAATATAAACTCTATATATATCTCCAACATGACCTGGAATACAATATAAACTATATATATCTCCAACATGACCTAGAATACAATATAAACTCTATATATCTCCAACATGACCTAGAATACAATATAAACTCTATATATATCTCCAACATGACCTAGAATACAATATAAACTCTATATATATCTCCAACATGACCTGGAATACAATATAAACTCTATATATATCTCCAACATGACCTAGAATACAATATAAACTCTATATATATCTCCAACATGACCTGGAATACAATATAAACTCTATATATATCTCCAACATGACCTAGAATACAATATAAACTATATATATCTCCAACATGACCTGGAATACAATATAAACTCTATATATATCTCCAACATGACCTAGAATACAATATAAACTCTATATATATCTCCAACATGACCTGGAATACAATATAAACTCTATATATATCTCCAACATGACCTGGAATACAATATAAACTCTATATATATCTCCAAGATGACCTAGAATACAATATAAACTCTATATATATCTCCAACATGACCTGGAATACAATATAAACTCTATATATATCTCCAACATGACCTGGAATACAATATAAACTCTATATATATCTCCAACATGACCTGGAATACAATATAAACTCTATATATATCTCCAACATGACCTAGAATACAATATAAACTCTATATATATCTCCAACATGACCTGGAATACAATATAAACTCTATATATATCTCCAACATGACCTAGAATACAATATAAACTCTATATATATCTCCAACATGACCTGGAATACAATATATACTATATATATCTCCAACATGACCTAGAATACAATATAAACTCTATATATATCTCCAACATGACCTGGAATACAATATAAACTCTATATATCTCTCCAACATGACCTAGAATACAATATAAACTCTATATATATCTCCAACATGACCTGGAATACAATATAAACTCTATATATATTTCTCCAACATGACCTAGAATACAATATAAACTCTATATATCTCTCCAAGATGACCTGGAATACAATATAAACTCTATATATATCTCCAACATGACCTGGAATACAATATAAACTCTATATATATCTCCAACATGACCTAGAATACAATATAAACTCTATATATATCTCCAACATGACCTAGAATACAATATAAACTCTATATATATCTCCAACATGACCTAGAATACAATATAAACTCTATATATATCTCCAACATGACCTGGAATACAATATAAACTCTATATATATCTCCAACATGACCTAGAATACAATATAAACTCTATATATATCTCCAACATGACCTGGAATACAATATAAACTATATATATCTCTCCAACATGACCTAGAATACAATATAAACTCTATATATATCTCCAACATGACCTGGAATACAATATAAACTCTATATATATCTCCAACATGACCTAGAATACAATATAAACTCTATATATATCTCCAACATGACCTGGAATACAATATAAACTCTATATATCTCTCCAACATGACCTAGAATACAATATAAACTCTATATATATCTCCAACATGACCTAGAATACAATATAAACTCTATATATATCTCCAACATGACCTGGAATACAATATAAACTCTATATATCTCCAACATGACCTGGAATACAATATAAACTCTATATATATCTCCAACATGACCTAGAATACAATATAAACTCTATATATATCTCCAACATGACCTAGAATACAATATAAACTCTATATATCTCTCCAAGATGACCTGGAATACAATATAAACTCTATATATATCTCCAACATGACCTGGAATACAATATAAACTCTATATATATCTCCAACATGACCTAGAATACAATATAAACTCTATATATATCTCCAACATGACCTGGAATACAATATAAACTCTATATATATCTCCAACATGACCTAGAATACAATATAAACTCTATATATATCTCCAACATGACCTAGAATACAATATAAACTCTATATATATCTCCAACATGACCTGGAATACAATATAAACTCTATATATATCTCCAACATGACCTAGAATACAATATAAACTCTATATATATCTCCAACATGACCTGGAATACAATATAAACTCTATATATATCTCCAACATGACCTAGAATACAATATAAACTCTATATATATCTCCAACATGACCTAGAATACAATATAAACTCTATATATATCTCCAACATGACCTGGAATACAATATAAACTCTATATATATCTCCAACATGACCTAGAATACAATATAAACTCTATATATATCTCCAACATGACCTGGAATACAATATAAACTCTATATATATCTCCAACATGACCTAGAATACAATATAAACTCTATATATATCTCCAACATGACCTAGAATACAATATAAACTCTATATATATCTCCAACATGACCTAGAATACAATATAAACTCTATAGATATCTCCAAGATGACCTGGAATACAATATAAACTCTATATATATCTCCAACATGACCTAGAATACAATATAAACTCTATATATATCTCCAACATGACCTAGAATACAATATAAACTCTATATATATCTCCAACATGACCTAGAATACAATATAAACTCTATATATATCTCCAACATGACCTAGAATACAATATTAACTCTATATATATCTCCAACATGACCTAGAATACAATATAAACTCTATATATATCTCCAACATGACCTAGAATACAATATAAACTCTATATATCTCTCCAACATGACCTGGAATACAATATAAACTCTATATATATCTCCAACATGACCTGGAATACAATATAAACTCTATATATATCTCCAACATGACCTAGAATACAATATAAACTATATATATATCTCCAACATGACCTGGAATACAATATAAACTCTATATATATCTCCAACATGACCTAGAATACAATATAAACTCTATATATATCTCCAACATGACCTAGAATACAATATAAACTCTATATATATCTCCAACATGACCTGGAATACAATATAAACTCTATATATATCTCCAACATGACCTGGAATACAATATAAACTCTATATATATCTCCAACATGACCTAGAATACAATATAAACTCTATATATATCTCCAACATGACCTGGAATACAATATAAACTCTATATATATCTCCAACATGACCTAGAATACAATATAAACTCTATATATATCTCCAACATGACCTGGAATACAATATAAACTCTATATATATCTCCAACATGACCTAGAATACAATATAAACTCTATATATATCTCCAACATGACCTGGAATACAATATAAACTCTATATATATCTCCAACATGACCTAGAATACAATATAAACTCTATATATATCTCCAACATGACCTAGAATACAATATAAACTCTATATATATCTCCAACATGACCTAGAATACAATATAAACTCTATAGATATCTCCAACATGACCTGGAATACAATATAAACTCTATATATATCTCCAACATGACCTAGAATATAATATAAACTCTATATATATCTCCAACATGACCTAGAATACAATATAAACTCTATATATATCTCCAACATGACCTAGAATACAATATAAACTCTATATTATCTCCAACACGACCTAGAATACAATATTAACTCTATATATATCTCCAACATGACCTAGAATATATAAACTATATATATATCTCCAACATGACCTAGAATACAATATAAACTATATATATATCTCCAACATGACCTGGAATACAATATAAACTCTATATATATCTCCAACATGACCTAGAATACAATATAAACTATATATATATCTCCAACATGACCTGGAATACAATATAAACTCTATATTTATCTCCAACATGACCTAGAATACAATATAAACTCTATATATATCTCCAACATGACCTGGAATACAATATAAACTATATATATATATCTCCAACATGACCTAGAATACAATATAAACTCTATATATCTCTCCAACATGACCTGGAATACAATATAAACTATATATATATCTCTCCAACATGACCTGGAATACAATATAAACTATATATATATCTCCAACATGACATAGAATACAATATAAACTCTATATATATCGTTCCCATTATGCAAAATTATCATTACCCTTAAAGGGATGGAACATATATATATGCAGTATTAAGCATCTTATAAGTATAAATGCACTTGGTATTATATACCCTGTCTACCCTCGACTGTCGCTGGCACACATTATTGTCGGAGATATGAAAACCGAACACACACTGAGATTACAGCAGCCCTCATAGCCCTCTAAACATCTAGTTATAATAATTACGATCGGCCAAAACCATCACTTTTAGATGATGTGTATTGTAACCATCTTAGGAAACTTAGCCGCCCAAATGCATTTATGCGGGGGCCACTTTAAATAAACTTAGCTATCAGTCAGTCGGTCATTTATTATTGAATTTAATTAACAAGTCTTCTTAAAACGAGACAAATGAGCATCTGGCTGTAGCTCGATGGTAGATTTCGGAATTGCGATGCCATGTTGGATGCTTATAATGTTTACAGAGCGTATGAATACATACGGTGCTCATTTCCATAGTTATTATACTAAAGTAATACGAAACATATGTAATGGCGATATTACCCGGCTGCAGGGCAAATTATGTTATACAATATGTGATGGTGATATTACCCGTCTGCAGGACAAATTATGTTATACAATATGTGATGGTGATATTACCCGTCTGCAGGGCAAATTATGTTATACAATATGTGATGGCTGTATTACCCGTCTGCGGGGCAAATTATGTTATACAATATGTGATGGTGATATTACCCGGCTGCAGGGCAAATTATGTTATACAATATGTGATGGTGTATTACCCGCTGCGGGCAAATATTTATACAATTGTGATGTGGATATTACCCGTCTGCAGGGCAAATTATGTTATACAATATGTGATGGCTGTATTACCCGGCTGCAGGGCAAATTATGTTATACAATATGTGATGGTGATATTACCCGGCTGCAGGGCAAATTATGTTATACAATATGTGATGGTGATATTACCCGGCTGCAGGGCAAATTATGTTATACAATATGTGATGGCTGTATTACCCGGCTGCAGAGCAACTTATGTTATACAATATGTGATGGCGATATTACCCGGCTGCAGGGCAAATTATGTTATACACTATGTGATGGCGATATTACCCGGCTGCAGGGCAAATTATGTTATGCAATATGTGATGGCTGCTTTACCCGTCTGCAGGGCAAATTATTGTATACAATATGCAATGGCGATATTACCGTCTGCAGGGCAAATTATGTTATACAATATGTGATGGCTGTATTAATCGGCTGCAGGGCAAATTATATTACACAATATGTGATGGCGATATTACCCGGCTGCAGGGCAAATTATGTTATACAATATGCAATGGCGATATTACCCGGCTGCAGGGCAAATTGTGTTATACAATATGTGATGGCTGTATTAATCGGCTGCAGGGCAAATTATATTACACAATATGTGATGGCGATATTACCGTCTGCAGGGCAAATTATGTTATACAATATGTAATGGCGATATTACCCGTCTGCAGGGCAAATTATATTATACAATATGTGACGGCTGTATTACCCGGCTGCAGGGCAAATTATGTTATACAATATGTGACGACTGTATTACCCGGCTGCAGGGCAACTTATATTATACAATATGTGACGGCTGTATTACCCGGCTGCAGGGCAAATTATATTATACAATATGTGACGGCTGTATTACCCGGCTGCAGGGCAAATTATATTATACAATATGCAATGGCGACATTACCCGTCTGCAGGGCAAATTATGTTATATAATATATGATGGCGATATTACCCGGCTGCAGGGCAAATTATGTTATACAATATGTGATGGCGATATTACCCGGCTGCAGGGCAAATTATGTTATACAATATGTGATGGCGATATTATCTGGCTGCAGGGCAAATTATGTTATACAATATGTGATGGCGATATTACCCGGCTGCAGGGCATAGTGTGTTATACAATATGTGATGGCTGTATTACAGTGAATATAAGCAAAGACATGTGATAAATGTATATATGATATTTTCAGAGTGTTCTTGGCACTGCAGGCAATTATTACCTTAAAGAATGTGTGAAGGATTCGACAACTGGAGTATTCGCATTATACTGTCTATCATCCAGCGGATCTTATGATACAATGCGCGTTGCTGATGGCACACCTTGTGTCTCTGCCGACGGATCATTGGCCGATCAAGTATGATATCTTACTTAATATACAAATATACTCGACAAAAACGTTCTGCAACAAAACATATTGTATGCTGTAATAGTGCCACTCCTCATTGAAAACACAAGCTGGCAGATTTGCCCTTGTGGAATGAGAGCCCACTCCTTTTGCAGAATGTTGGGCAGTTCGGCAAGTATTGTCTGTCTTGTAATTCTTTTATATACAGCACGCCCAGGAATGTCCCATGAGTGTTCAAATCTTGCAAGATCTGGTGATATTTGTTGCTACTGCATCAGCTGACCGGTAGTTATTTGCAATGTTTGACAGTTATTGTTTGAGGAAGACAATGAACTAATCCGTCAATCTAATTTGAGGGAACAAGCCAAGTCGTTATTATTTGCTTTATAAGTCTACTCTTTTCTAGCGCTTTAATGAAACATTATGCGAGACCAACGGTATTGGTCAAAGCAATGCGATTTTGAACCCTTTGACAAGGTATACCCTAGGTGACATTGAACAATGCATATTAGAAATGTTATGATTCGATTTTCATTTTGCATTTAATAATTTGATCACGTTGATCACGTTGATGTGTACTTTTATTAGGTAAATTAATTGTGTCCGTGCGTTAAGTAATAAAAAAGTTACAACATAAAACATGTTTTGTGTGCAGAACTTTTGTTGTCGAGTATATATAAATGATGGTAGAGTAAAACATGTGTTTGTGGTCACCTGCATTAAAGGGAGGGACTTACAATAAACAGCATAGCTCCAAATTTGAAAATTCCACTCACTGTATGCTCTTTGGGATGTTAGTAACGATATCTGAAAAATCTGTGGTGATTAAAAATACAGAAATGACAAAAAAAACGTCTTTTATCAGCCCCTTTCATATGGTAATGAAGGTGACATGTTGGCGGCCATTTTTCATGAATAGTGGTGTTTTCTCCTCCAAAATAGGAGAGCAGTGACGTCATGAATGCAATGCCTCCTCTGGCCTAATCAGCTGATTCAATGGATTCACCACAAAGTTCCAGTTCGACAGGATCTGTCTATGAGTTTTCAGAGACTGACTTTGACTCTTCTAATTCTGATGATGATGTAGGCCTAGCAGCACCACGTGGTTATGCATTCGAACCGGAGTGGACTCCAGAAGAGCTTGCCGAACGGGAGCTCCGACGGCTGCAACTTGAACATGTTGAAATAATGGATCACCCAGTCGAGCCCCCCGTGGATGATGATGGACACGAGGACAGGACCCGGATTCCGGTTGACCAGTGGTGTCAGTGTCAAAATTGTCAAGTGATGCCGACGAACATGGAGTGTGACTGCTGCCATGATGTCACCATGGTCATGACAAAGATGGAACAAGGAGATGGCGAAATTGGGTGCATCACCGCGCATCCGGATTTCGATGCTGTGTGCTTGAACAATGCCGTCCTCTTGAGTATCATGGCAAGATTGCACTACGCATACATCGAACGATTGGAGAACAGGAATCCAACAAACAAGTAGGCCCTTATTTTATAGCTATTTCATGTTATTTATCTGGCACTGTGTCTGGTCTCATCGTGCTCATTTTCTGGGACATGTGGGACTGGGCGTGTCATTTTAATGAGGTCACTGCAACCCATTTCCTTTGAGCATTTTCATTGGCCAGTTCTTCAGTCACATGACCACTGTCACATGACAGTAGTGTTTATTTACATTCTGCTGAGAACACGTGGAGCTTGAATAAAAGTGAATACAATGATATAATTATTAATTGAAGTGTATTTTATCAGACACATTTATAGTTACAATAATCATTCATACCTAAATCAATAAACAAACATGACCTCATTAGGCCATAGGCTATGATCATAATATATCCTGGTAGTAACCATGGTAACGTTAGCTTCATGATTAGGGGCCTAGCATGCCTAACCAACCAGGCCTCGATCCTAGTCATGCAAGTAGCCCTAGGCCAGGGGCCTACTGAAGATTCAACAATGTTGGGGGGAACCATGCCAGTATTAGCACCCGGACAATTAAAATCCACACCCGGACGATTGGCACCCAGGGCCCGTTACTGAAAGAAATGCCCAGTCCCAAAAGAAATGATGTCCAGTCCCCAGTGTAGTATATACTACACTGGGGACTGGACATTTCTTTCAGGACTGGGCATTTCTTTCACTAACAGGCCCTCAATGTTATAAGTTACAACAGACAATTGTCCTTATTTTTCAGATGTTACAGGTTTACTGCCTACAAACAGTTCATCTTTTGGATACATGGTTTCCTTGGAAAGAAAGTACGCAGAGTAATCCCAAGTTGTGCAGTTGCCAAGATACGAAAGAAATTTCCTTCAGAAATCGGGGAGTATGTTGGCTTTCTTGAAGCAGTAGTTGTGGATCAGGTTGATGAGGACTAAATTAAACATACAGTAGGTGGACATGTCGGGGATACCCAAGACACTTCCTAGTTCCTTCAGCTCAGAACATTCAACATTGACTGGTCATCCAACTGTCGGACTTGTGGGACTGACAGAATAAACATTGTCGTCCAATTCAGGTTTCCCCTTTTGGGCCTACAAAAATATATATGTACAAATCTTATTCCTTCATCAAATCTAACAAAACAAATTCTATACTAATATTTTGGCAGTTGAATTAATCTGAAAGAATTTTGACATGAATGGGTCAAGAAATAAAAAATATGTTTCTAGGCCTTATGACTTCCATTAAAATTTTCCAAAAATGCCACAATTGATTTTCCACTTATACATGTAACATCATTGACATGTATTTTTGTGTGATTTTCATGAAACTTTTTAATGGAAGTTACATATTTACAGAAACTTGTTTGTATTCCTCGACTGATTTCTAAACGGTAAAAAATTCATAGCGTGGGCCATCCATTTAGTAGTTATAGTCATACACTGCAAAATTCGGATTCTCGGACCCCCCTCCCCTCAAAAAAAGGTAAACATATAGTCAAATGTACAGGCTATGCAAATGACCCCGAATTTGTCAGACCCTCGCCCCCTCAACGGTGGGCGGACATTTCGCACCCGGAGAATTCCCACCTGGGCAATTCGCACCCGGACGTTTCGCACCAGGACAATTGGCACGGTGTGAAATGTACGGGTGCGAATTGTCCAGGTGGGAATTCTCCGGGTGCGAAATGCCCTACTACACCCTCAACGATGCACATGTACAATTACAAAATGGATGGCCCCATATACACAAGTGACAATGTCGTACCCCTAGCTTGAAGTTGATCTGGGTACTGGCTACTGCAAGTCAGTCTCAAAGCGGCAATACTTCAAAGATTCATCCAGGCTAGGTCTCTCCACCCCAGTGATTCTGAGTGGCAAATATGGCTTTGACATCGGAGTTGGTTTGGTCCCAGACATCACAAAACCAAGAACAGAGGAAACTAGTTTCGGTAAATGTGGGTAGGTTTTGGCAGTCTTCACTCTCTTGGCAACCCAATGGTTGCGGCCCTTGGGACAAACATGGGAATATCTCGGTAATCCCTCTCGAGCCCCTCACTGGTTGACAACCTGTTCTCGATCAAGGTGAATGTTGTGGTCCATGACACATAGTTGTGTCCTACAAACCATACCCTGATAACAGAAATGTTTCCGTTTTGGCACATACTGAAGCATCTCCGAATGGAAGACTTCAAGAGCCCCTGTGTGAGAAGATGAGTGCAGTTTCCCTACATCCTTCAAAAATTTCTTCTCCAAGACAACAGACGACAGTGATCGCATAGCATCAGAGTCTGGTTATATCCATTTCTTCTTCCTCGATTCTTCTTCGGTAATGGGAGCATGGTCACACGAATGAAAATGTGATTTGTCGGGCCAGTCATGAATATCCTGCACATGGTAAAGTACTGACGACCAAACCTCTCTCAACACATCAGGGTCACCCTCGGCATACACAGCAGAAGACCAAACATGGTTCTGGATCGCCTTGATCCATGGCCCAATGGGGCGGTTACACTTTTTAAGAACTTTCTTGTTCAATTTTTTGCTAACCGATTTGGCCATGTGCCATACATCAAAATAATGATGAATGTCCTTGTACTCGGTTCGTATCATCTTGGTTGCGAGTTCCAATAAAAAACATGATGGTTCTTGCACACACCTCGGAGTTTCAAAATGGTACCCATTTTTCGTTTGTTTTTACCAACAGTGTTAAAAAGTTCACCACATTCTGGGCACGGAATTTTTGAAAATAGGTCGTATAAGTTTCTCTCAAACACTATATACTTTTCCTCTGCAACGTATGAGCTTGCGTCTTCACCTTAGCTCCCTATATTTTCAAAGTGCTGTTCCCTGACATCCGGTTTCCGATCTACAGTGGGAAAACAATAATCCACATCATCACCTTTGTCATCCGCATCGGACTCATTCTCGAAATCCTCGTAAATGTAATCCTCACATTCCATGTCCTCGTGATCATCATCCTCGTAAATATCCTCGTCTTGATAAGAATCATCGTCATCATCATCATCATCATCGTCATCATCATCCTCAGCAGCAGCATGTTCTGGAGGAACATGATCTTCCTTATCATCACCATCTTCCAGTGCCTTTTGATTGAATAAAAACAAAAACAATCAACAATCTTTCTATAAAACAGGATAGCATTGAGTTAGGGAGCATCGGGGCCTTCAGACAAAGTTTGGGAGTCAACACTTCCTCAAATTCTGAGAATATTATGGGAGGGGAAGGCCAGCACCCATTGCACGTGTTTTGAAATTGGGGTGTCCTGTCAGGAGCTGAGCCACTTTCAACAAAACAGAGTCAGAGATTAGGGATTAGGGATTTTTAGGGCAAGGAGAAAAAATAAAGGGTTTAATTATTAACGATAGCCTATCACCATTGGTACATACCTGTTTCGAATAATCGTGGTCATGCTGGATTAGTGCTGGGGATGCAGGAGATATCATCTGGTCCATCGACCTCATGTAGGCCATATCCAGATTAGTCTGACATGCGACGTCGACGCCAGAAATAGCAGCTTCTGGTTCATCCAAGTTGACGGGGTTATCTGAATCCGGCATATCAGGACTTTCAGGACTGCACACATCTTCGACTTCGCTAATGCAAGCGCTCGGCTGGGGTTGGAGCAAAGATGCCAGCATCTGAAATCAAGAAGTCTTACAGTCAGTGCACCCTAAAAATAGATTAATTTGTTCAGTGGTTGTCACAGATAACAAAATTAATTGGGACCAATGCATGGGTGATCCCAAGTTTGATGAACACAATATTTTTGGTTTGGCAATGTCAAGACACTTCCTGACGACTTCAGACACATGGGGCGGATTTAGGGGGGGGGTTGGGGGGTCAGAACCCCCCCTGGGTGGCACGCAATGTGCCGACCTTCGGTCAACACAAATGGTGAACCCCCCTTGGAAAATTCCTAGACCCGCCTCTGCCGGCGACATAACTTACATCATTCCTGGAACGGCGTTCCATCCTTGCGACTGAATGAGTTCGTTGTTTAGCAGTTCCTCCCACCGATAGGCATTCGTCGCCATTATTCGTTGCATCCTGATCCTCAGCTGATGGGCAAGGTCGCCAATGTTCCCGCAGGATCAGGGTTGGGACGGCATCGTCCCGGATGTGTTCCCTTGGTGTGCGGCCGTATGCCGACGCCTTCAAGCTACTTTCTTTTTCAAAGCAATCGGCTGTGAAATGACGTTCGCAGACTTTGTCGTCCTTGGTCCACTTCTTCGTATTGTACGAAATATCGGCACGCCGAACATGGTGGAACCACTTGCGTGACAATTCCTTATCACGCAGAGGCCATTGCTTAAATCGGACGCCTTTGTGAACGCCCGACATGCTCCCACAGTTTGGCACCATGCATCGTGGCATGTTTTTGAACCCTGAAAAAAGAAAAAAAGAAAGTAAATAATGGATGATGAGACACATAGGGCGTACTACATATGTAGGCCCCTGGCAGCCTGGCCCTAGGGCAGGGTAATCTATTTTTAGCTAGCATGGCTAGGCTACATTTTCATTATAATCATCTTGTTGTCTTTTGGCATGGCCTGGGCCGGGGCTTTGGGGGGTAGGGCCAGTAGGGGGTGGCCCATCCAGGAACGCCAGCCCAGAGCCAGATAACACACCCTGACCCTAGCATACCACCCATGTCAATCATCAGAACAGTGGCAGTGCATCACATTCACATTATTCACAATCCATGCATTTTGTCATGTTGTGTACAATTACACTGCAGGTGTACATGGTATGGTATAGTGATAATTCTATGCCACCATTTCAAGCCGAAAATATAGCCTCTTACCTCGGTTGTTTCCTTCTAAATCACCCAAATCGGTTATAAAATAGGTTGTTCTTGTATAAAAATGAGAACACGCCACTTCTGGGCGGTGATTTGACCCCGAAACCGTGTATTTAGTAGTACAAATAGGACAAAGAACTGCACGTGTGAAAGCCAACAAATTGGCACATACTAAAACACTGACCACTGACCAAATCTACTGACTGAATCGGTAGAGGAAAATAGAAGTGTGTTGTTTTTGTTTTATTTCATTAAAATAAGTCATGTTTTTGTGGTCATATCTAAAGTTTATGACATGGTAGATAGTTTATAAGTGAAATTGTAAACAAAAATTATGATTTTGATGCGTTCAGTTGTCGTCTTCAGTCAGTAATTAGTCTTGTCGGTCAGTTTCTACCATCCAGAAAGACAATTGGGGTCTCATGGCCTCTTCTCTGGCCAGTCTGTGACAGTTTACTGGAACAACCTGTAGAAATTTGAATTAGAATTAGAATTTGAAAAAAATGTGTAGAGCAGTTTGGAGGGGAGGGCAATGTACTTCAGTCAGTGTCCATTTACTCTGTGGATAAAAGGTGTAGGACATTGATGTTATGTTTTTAGGGATCTATGATAGATCAAGATTGTAATTTTACCCTCCGACCAAGATTTAGATGAACTTTTCATTGAAAAAACTATGTTTTTGACTTGGTCAGTAAACAGTAGAGTCAGAGTTGGATTTCACTGACTGAAAACAAACGTCAAATTTCGCATCAAAATCATAATTTTTGTTTACAATTTCACCTATAAACTATCTACCATGTCATAAACTTTAGATAATAACCACAAAAACATCCCTTATTTTGATGAAATAAAACAAAAACACTCCACTTCTATTTCCCCTACCGATTCAGTCAGTGGTCAGTGGTCAGTGTTTTAGTATGTGCCAACAAATTGCATAGCGCCACAGAGCAGAAGTACCAACAAGGTCAAGGTCAGTCAAGAAATTTGTGCTTGTTGCATCAGTGACGTCATTGACGAGGGATATTCAAAAGAAAATGGCTACCTTCATTACCATATGAAAGGGGCTGATAAAAGTCGTTTTTGTATTTTTAATCACCACAGATTTTTCAGATATCGTTACTAACATCCCAAAGAGCATACAGTGAGTGGAATTTTCAAATTTAGAGCTATGCTGTTTATTGTAAGTCCCTCCCTTTAAGAATTGTCTCGATACCAATTGACCCACGACTGACGCCGCTATTTTACATAGGGGAAGTAACTCATGCCTCATTCTACACGCCGACCAGAGTACACATGGGCTGTCCGATTTAATAATGTGCGGTATGGTTAATTGTGCTTGAATTCTGACGAACCGTTCTTGCTTGTTAGCTGCTGATACACTCTTCTTGAGTACACTTTTCCAAGTTAATTTTGCAGGGAAATATCCCGTTGTGATATAACATTCAAGGAAATGTAACAACCTGTACTTTCCAAGCAATCTATATATATCCTGCATGAATCCCGATTACTGTCTATCATTCTATATGATTAATATATCGTACTAGTCTATGTGTAAATAGTTGCTTGTCTAATAGATTGCATGGTAATCTACACAATTGACCAAAGAAAATTAGTTTTCGCAAATCAACGATTCCTTCAATGCAGTCGATGTTGAGCGTACACAATGCATAGTCAGTGTTCGTATATTTATTGAAGCCTTGTGTTAATTTCACACAGAAACGGTGTGCTGTTTCTAACCTAGATAAGTCGGGTTTGCATGTCATGTTCCATAGTTCGCATCCATATAAGGCCTTAGGTAGCACTATAGATGAGTAAATAATTTTCATCGACAATGGATTCAATGTTGATGGATGAAGCCCACTGTTCATTACACTCAGCAGGGTCCCACGTAGTTTAACAGCGGCATTATGCATCATCCTGCTCGCCGACAGGTACTTATCGCATAATATTCCCAGATGGGTGTACTCATGTGCCTCTTCGATACACTGGTTACCAATAACCCAACGTCTTTGCCTAGAGTCATGCTTGTCACCGGCATTGAACACAATAACTGCACATTTGTTAATGTTATACACAAACCGCCATCTGCACGAGTATCTGTAGCAGATATCAAGCATTCGATCAAGTCCAGATTTAGACAAAGAAATTAATATCATATCATCAGCAACTGTTGGTGACGACACATTGTTATTAAAGATACAATATCCCATGCCACTGTTCTCAAGCTCTAATATTAAACCATTTATGAAGAGGAGGTACAAATGAGGCGAACTTTTACCTACCTCCCTGTCTGGTTCCTTGGTGTACACTGAATGCTTCTGAGTATAGGCCTTGGTGTCGCACACGACTTGACACATTTTTTATATAAATTATTGAAGGCTATAAATGAAGTCTCATCTACTGTGTTCTTCAGTTTATATAACATACCAGAAGTCCACACTCTGTCAAACGCCTGTCGGCCATCCAAGAAGCAGATGTAGAGTTTGGAATGTTGTTCCCTCGCATATAATATACTCTCCCGAACTACGAATGACGTCATCAAGCATCCTAGTTTTTCTTGGAATCCACCTTGCTGAATACTGAGATGACGGAGCATTTGTGATTTACATCTATTCAGGAGTACCATTTCAAATAGTTTTAGAACAACAGATGTCAGTGATATTGTGCGATAATTATCCGGAATGTCTTTACGCTTTTTACCTCCTTTATGTAAAGTTATGATTACACCGCGTTTCATTTTATCTGGAATGTAACCCGTACGCAAGATATGTGTGAACATGTTAGCCATAATAGATGATATAATGTCATTGGCATATAGTAAATGTTCATAACACACATTATCCTCTCCTGCTGCCTTCCCTCTGGGACATGATTTTACCAACGATTCAATCTCCTCAGGTTGCACTATCACACTCGGATCAGGTTTGCATGATGCCAGTGCAGACTGAACATTTCTACACACTGATTCCTTCCACTCAGAATCAAACTCATTCGATTCAGAAGGAGAATATAAGTTTCTAAAATATAAGGCCCACTGTTCAGTTAATTGTTCCCGGTCTCTATACATATGCCCATTAAAATTAATCCCTGCACAGTAGTTGACTTTTGAACACTTCCGCTGTGAATTCACTAAACCCCAGAATCTGTTTGAATCCATTTCTGCAGTCTTGTCTAATTCACCATTCTTGTCCAATAAATATTTATTAGCATAATATCGATGTAGCCTGCGGAAGTTATTTTTTGCATTTTTATATAAACTAAATTCAACACTTAAGCATGTGCGCGGCCGTCCCGCGCGACACCAGATACTGCGTTGCAACATCATCTTGTTGTGTGCAACTGTTAATTCAGAGGTCCAATATGGCTTTAAGTACTCTTTGAATTTCTTCCTCGGAAGGGTAGCATCCGCACATGTTATTATGGTTTCCGTTAGTGTTTCATACGCATAATCTATGTCTCGTTCACTAAACAAAGAGTGTTGTAATGTACGCAATATTTCATTTTCGACTAAATTATCGCGATATAAGGATATACACTGATCATTTACTTTTCTCCAGTTAATCCTCATATTAGCACAAACAGGTGTAACAGTACTAGCCATATTTTCATCCAACGAGATTGGTATACTTAAGCGTGTAAGCACTGGTCGGTGTCTGGAGACATTTAAACAATCATCATCAACCATTTCAGAACACACAACGCAATCTGAAATATCTACAGGAATACATATATAATCAATCAATGTGTTACATGTATTGTCATATGATACAAATGAGTATTTAGCACCTGAGCAATTTGACATGGTATTTACAGTAACAATGTTGAATTCAGATAAAAATTGTAAGAATAATATGTCCCTTGAGCTAGCACTGCTCGGGTCACATTTAGCGTTAAAATCTCCCATAAACACAATACTTCCCTTATCAGAGTACATGGTGTTAATATCATACAATTTGTCCATGTATTCTCTGAAGAACTGTATTGAATGATTGGTACAAGGAGGGTACAATTGAAATATAAAGACAAAATGCCTTGGGGAAATTTGTAACTGTACACCTATAATACGATCATCATCGATCTGTAATGGTGTTACATAATTATTTAAAGAAGTATGCCATAAAATTGCCACACCACCTTTTCCCACTTTTCGTTACTGGTTTCATAAGATCCGAGTCACATGCAACTAAGCATTTATATTTACTGCTCAGAGAGCCAAGAAAATGCGTATTGTGTTCATATAGCCAATGTTCGGAAATACCACAAATACCTATGTTTGGTTTGGTTAAAATATCACATAAATAGGAAGCACTACTCATAGCACCAGACATTTTCCAAGTCATTATGTTAATATCTGCCATGGTGACAAACCTAATCTATAGCCTCGCTAAGAGGCTCGAACCTATTGTTGCTACACGTAGTTGTTTGAGAATCATGTATATCCTGACTGTTGTAATTTTCCAAGTTCGACTTCCGGTTTTCACCCCGCTGTCGTGCATCTTTTGACACCTATGACCTACACGTTATTTTGCTAGACCAGAACCCACGATCTAGTACCCAATATGCATTATCGTCTGCTTCTACATTAAGTCTTATAATGCAACGACCGGGTGTGCGCCATATAGGAAACTTACGAATAGCTGTTACCCGCCTTGACACAAATGATGATAACAAATCAACATTAACAGTGTTTCTGTATCTACCAATAAAATAACTCATAGTCCTGCGTCTAGAATATACTGTAAACTCTCCATTATCATCATTATCGTCGGCCATGCGTCTACTCATGTGAACAGATATATAACAGGTGTATATGTCATTGGTGTAGAGTCATAGTGTTCCATATGTCCACGATACTCATCGTACATATTACCAACGATTCCATTGACTGACGAATGTTTAGGTTTAGGTAACTGCACGATAAATGCATTGTTCCCAGATGTATAACTAGTGTCATTGAGGAAAAGAACAAGTTCGTCAATAGCCCCACCATTATAACACCCGGGGTGTTTCTGGGATATTATAACATTCCCGAATGAGTCCACAGGTTCAATATCGACATCACATTTTCTGCCAAAAGTAGACAGGCACACGGAATCTAACCCGGTAACTCTACCTACAACTATCCGTATGTCCGATTCCGAAATATATGTGTTCTTGTATTCACTTTCCTTTGCTATGCGAACCACTTGGATGTTTTCTGCATCTAGAAAACGCTCTAGATTTGTCACACGTGCATACATGCAATACAGAATAAAACTCAGTGTCCCGGTACACGTTAATGTTTCACCCACTTTCGATTTGACATCAGTAATACAGTCGGTTATACAACACCTACAATCCTGTATTTGAGATTTCAATTTCCTCACGGATTCTGTAATTACTTTCAGTTGTTCAGATCTAAGCTTATCATTCAACTGCATAGTTTGTTTAAGCATAAGTATATCCGCCTGCATTGATGAGACGTTGTCCTTTACTAAGCTAAGCTCTGTGTTGCACTGACAGTTCATCTTTACTCCAGGCACATACTACGATGCTGTTGCCTGTGAAGCAGTCCTTCGTTTCGATGTACTGATCATTTCCTTGATCGACGTTAATTCGGCATCCTCCATAGCTGCGATTAATGAATGGATGTCAGTTGCCAGTTTCACTGCCACCGAGTCCCCATTACGCTTAAACATTCGTTTTTTCAGCTCTGATCGTTCATCATATGGACAATCTTCATACGTTTTTAATGCTTCAAAGAACAATGATCTGGTTGTATCAAGATCTACCTCACTAGAAGCATAATCTAATAGCAAATGTGATACGAACATATCTGTTGTTAAGTCTCTGTATTTAGCAACGAGTATGTTGTATTCTACCAGATATGCTTCATCACTTCCGGTATTTTCCCCGTCTCTAAAGTTTAAGGATTGTGTCACCAGAACGGGTGTTATGGGTACTTTGCGCTCAGTATTATCGTCCAAGAGAATAGGCTCAAATTCAAAGATAGTGGCCATCATATACGATCAGTGTGATCAGTTGAACATCACTATAATCCGTAATCCTATCTAATACATTTAACCGTTACACCATCACAACAAATATATTGTCACTGACCATACAAACTTGCCAGCGGCTAGAAAATAAAATGTTTAAATTCCGCTCACCATCCATTGTTTCAGAGTGTTTCATTAATAACTTCCCAAACACAGAAATATTCTCCAAAATAACCACATCAGCTTATGGAACATCTATTCACAGATCATTTAGTATATTTTTGAAGTCAACACATGCCTAATATCATTTTTAAATCCATGCTGTATGCAGAGCCAAAACACACAACCTTCACGACAAAAACACCGATCTCCTGAAGACGGTAATATCGCCGTCACATATTGTATAACATAATTTGCCCTGCAGCCGGGTAATACAGCCATCACATACTGTATAACATAATTTGTCCTGCAGCCGGGTAATACAGCCATCACATATTGTATAACATAATTTGTCCTGCAGCCGGGTAATACAGCCATCACATACTGTATAACATAAGTTGTCCTGCAGCCGGGTAATACAGCCATCACATACTGTATAACATAATTTGTCCTGCAGCCGGGTAATACAGCCATCACATATTGTATAACATAATTTGTCCTGCAGACGGGTAATATCACCATCACATATTGTATAACATAATTTGCCCTGCAGCCGGGTAATACAGCCATCACATACTGTATAACATAATTTGTCCTGCAGACGGGTAATGCAGCCGTCACATATTGTATAACACACTATGTCCTGCAGACGGGTAATACAGCCGTCACATATTGTATAACACACTATGTCCTGCAGACGGGTAATACAGCCGTCACATATTGTATAACACACTATGTCCTGCAGCCGGGTAATATCGCCGTTGCATATGTTTCGTATTACATTGGTGTAATAACTATGGAAACGAGCACCGTATGTATTCATACGCTCTGTAAACAAAATAAGCCTCCAACATGGCGTCGCAATTCTGAAATTTACCATCGAGCTAGAGCCAGAGGCTCGTTTGTCTCGTTTTAAGAAGACTTGTTAATTAAATTTAATAACGAATGACCGACTGACTGACTGCTAAGTTTATTTTAAGTGGCCACCGTGATTACAATACACATGATGGTTTTGGCCGATCGTAATTATTATAACTAGATGTTTAGAGGGCTATGAGGGCTGCTGTAATCTCAGTGTGTGTTCGGTTTTCATATCTCCGACTGTCGCTCACACAATAATGTGTGCCAGCGACAGTCGAGGGTAGACATGGTGCATATAATACCAGGTGCATTTATACTTATAAGATGCTTAATACTACATATGATATATATATGATATATATTTACAATTTCTACTATGGTTATGTGACGAGAATACATTGGTACATGTGCAATGTCGCATTATACTATAATAATGTGATTGACATGCCACATGACAATAAAGTCTTGCATCCATATCCGCCCAGCATCCGACTTTTGACATTAAAAAGTTATGTGCTAAAATACCTACTACGTATAAGACTACGATGAATAAAATATGTGTACTATGGTTATACCATGGAGATTAAAAATGTGTTGACTGTCTTAATGTGTATATGTACTAAGATAGCTCATAACTGATCCCAGAGTACATATAATTATAACAGGTCATACAGATATATAGCCGGTAATAACAAATTTCCCAGATATATGGGAAATTATAGTTTTGTTCGCATTCATAATTTCAGCCTACTCTGTTGTTTTGTCATATGTTTAAACAAATTTAGCTGTCGAGCTACACATAGTTGATATATATTTATATCTTGGTATTGTGTTGCATGAACATCTAAATTATAATATAACTGCTAAATGGTTGCTCAGTCGCGGGCTTGGTCTTCTTATAGCTAAATGTAAATCCGCTGGTGGCATTCCATATAATGTATTTACCAAACTATTCGACTCCATTGTGTGGCCCGTTATTGATTACGGTGAAGCAATTTGAGGATATAAACACTACTGTTGCATCAAAATCGTGCAATGCGTTTCTTTCTACGAGTTGGCCAATACACTCCAAACGCGGCCGTTGCTAATTAGTTTAATCCCAATCTGATTGGAATTGGTATTTGATCTTTTAAGACATAAAATATAAAACTAAGCCCATATTTGTTGCAGTAAGTGCATTCATAGTGGGTTGCTGTGGATGTGAAGTTCCCACATATTCCCACCCCGTGTTATATACTTCCCCGTGTACTGGGATCATCAACTGTTTAAATAAAACGACCATACCCCTGTCCCTGTGTGACAACTCGTAAGATCAGTACATTAAAATGCACATTCGTAGCAATTCCAACGATCACTTTAGTAGGGCCAGTACAATTGTAATACTTTTTACGTTTATTTATCGTCGCTACCGGTTGCCCATATGAGCGACGCCTCCTGAAGAGATTAGTCATTTTAGAGTTTTGGAGGATAGTGCATGATACAGACAGAGACACATTCCAGAGTCTCCTCTGGTTCTTTTACGTGCACGGTGTAAAGCACCGACACGAGACCTCGGTTTAATGTCCCATCTGAAAGACTTAATTGTATTATGGTCAGACGGGGGATCGAACCTGCGATCCCTGGATTACCAGTCCACCGTGTTACCAATGGACTACATATCCTAATACTTTTTAACAAATGACCACTCATTTAATAGCCAGATCTATATCAACACACGTGTAATAACACATGGAAGGATTCTGATTGGTTGAGAGAATAATCCTTATAATTTGTAATTTACACTTTACATTTTGCATATCTCTGGGTGAATTGCTACATAACGCCATGATAACGGTAACGATTAGACAAACAACGATGTTACAATTTCTCGACATAATAATAACATTGTTTAAAACATAAATGCAGTGTTGCATAGTGATGTCATGACAATTGTGTGACCACATGACAATTTGCGCTGATACTTGATGCTAACATGAAAGTAGCAACGTTAATTTGCGCATGCGCAAAACTATCATTAAAACCGTATGTGGTAATGTGATAAAAATGCACTCCTGGCTAGTCCGTACAATTCGTTTTATAAAATATGATATGTAATCACCAGGACGGCATGATCCTTAACCCTTTCAACACCACAGACCTCTAAATAGGCTTACAAAAAGTGTAGATCCAGATGAGCCGGCTCGTGACGAGCCGTCTCATCAGGATCTGCACTTTTTGCCAGTGATATGACTATTTTTAGACATAATTACCCATTTTGATAAATGAACTTGTCCAAATGTGATTTTCTGATTCATTTATTGGTTTATGAATATCATGGACCAGTCCATGTGAGTTACTTGGTGTTGAATGGGTTAAATATAGCTAACTCTACCACACTGAAAACAGAGGAAGTGGAAGTCGTGATAGCGCTGTGGTAGCGCATTCGCTTCAGGTACGAACGGTCCGGAGTTCGACCCGGCTGGAGCCGTTACGATTGTGCCCTTAGGCAAGGCATTTATATTCCACGTTGCCTCTTCTCTCTCCTTCGTGGCGATGGATTCCACAAGGAATGCGGTCTCATGCGTGCGTGTGTGCGCGTATACCTACCTTTGTATTTATGAATGTATGTATGTGCGTATGTATGTGGGTATGTATGTATTGGTGCATGTATATATGGCAGGGGTATAAATGCTATATGTATGGGTATACATATTTGTGTATATTTAGACGCCTGTGGATTCGTATGTGGCGTCAGCATACACATATACCATGGCGTAGGGAAGATATAGGATATTCCAATTACGTTATATGTATATCTATGATGCTTCTTGCGTACGTACACTTCTACGTCTACTGTAATATACAAGGATCCAAAGCAGGTTTGTTTCTAAATAGTGTTTGTCTGTATGTATGTCATTGATCTTTGTATTGTACATAATATGGTGGTAATCTACAGATCATTAATATTGTAATAATAATTATAAAATAACTGGAAAGATACTCCAATTAATATTATTCTTAAAAACAACACATTAAAACTGTAAGGATACCACTTCTAGTTCATAAGTCTCATTTATTTTATTAATATTTGATAGCATAATGAAATATATTTATGAATTCGGATTAGCTAAGACAAGTGTCAAACGTAAAACAACAAAATATAAACTAGCATATCGATTATTTAATTTATCACGACCCGATACATTAATACAGAAATTAGACTTGGTACATATACTAAATGGTGATTAAATTGTGTAGCTTTAATGTTAGAGAATTGTCGTCAGTACAAAAACGGTTACATATGTTTGAATATCTTAAGCAAAGTAAATTCGATATATGTTTTCTTCAATAAACACACCATACTGACTCTAATAAAATAAACTGGAATAAGCAATGGGGAACCGAAATATATTGTAGTGGTGATAGTTCAAACAGTTGGGGTGTGGGATTCTTCATAAATACGAAACATAAATATAACATTCTTGAACATTAGGAAATTATTACTGGAAGATTAAATATATTGAAGCTTGAAATACTGGATACAGAATTGGTGTTAATTAATATGTATGGACCAAACAATGATGACGTTACCTTCTTTGATACATTGATAAATTAATAATAGAAAATAGTGATGAAACACTTATTATTGTTGGAGATTTTAATAGGATATTAAACATAACATTAGACAAGAATAATGGCAGTATCAACAGAAATAAAAAATCTACAGAAAAACTTCTGCATATTATCGTAAACAATGACTTGTATGATATATGGCGAAAGTCGCATCCAAATAAGAAGACATATACATGGTATTCTAACAATAGTCCTCCAATAATGTGCAGACGTGACTATTTCTTACTATATTCTAACATTTTAAATACAATTACAAATTGCGATATAAAACCTGGATTTCGATCTGATCATTCAATAGTTACTTTTAATCTTGATATAATAGAACTAAAGAGAGGTCATGGAATGTTCAAAGTTAATAATAGTATTATTTTAAATACTGAATATCAATCAATTATTCGAAATGCAATATCGGAAGTAACTAATATTAATAAAGAAGCCAATCATAATACTCTCTGGGAACTAATAAAAGGAAGAATCAGAGACGAATCAATAAAATGTTCAAGTAGAATAAAGAAACAGAAAGACATAACTGAAAAGGAAATATTAGAAAATATTAAACGTATAGAAACAGAACTAGGGTTAAATCCAACAAATAATGACACATTTGTAAACCTTAAAAATGAGAAGGCAAAATACAATAGACTCCAAGAAGATAAAATAAAAGGGATTTTACTGAGAACTAAAGCTGAATGGGTCGAAGGTGCAGAGAAAAACACAAAATATTTCTCAAATCTTGAAATAGCCGAAGAGAAATCTATCAAACTAATGGAAATCAATGGAAACCTCGACTCAAACCAAACTAACATTTTAAGCTATTTGAAATCATATTACGAAAAACTCTATACAAATGATAGTACTATACAATTAAATGATGCATACTTTCGTGATAAAAGTAATTTACTAAACAATGAAGATAAAACTAGTTGTGAAGGTAAAATATATGATTATGAATGTTCTATAACACTAAAAGATATGAAAAACAATAAAAGCCTCGGAACCGATGGAATGTCAGTAGAACTGTATAAGATATTTTGGAATGATATCAAAACGTATCTAATAAATTACCTTAACTATTCATTCGATATAAATAAATTAACGGAATTACAAAAGCAAAGTAATATCACATTACTAGCTAAAAAGGATAATGATTTACATCTTGTTAGTAACTGAAGACCTATTTCGTTACTAAACGTCGATTATAAATTATGTACTAAAGTTATTGCAAATCGTTTGAAATCTGTGTTACCAACAATCATTAGTAGTGACCAAACAGGATTTTTTAAAAACAGATACATTGGAGAGAACATAAGAACTAAAGCAATATTATCCTTTGCGGATTTTCAAAAAGCGTTTGATAGTCTGGACCATTCATTCATGCTTAAATGTCTAAAACACTTAACTTTGGAGGTGATATAATAAAATGGGTACAGTTGTTTTACAAAGATGCAAACACCTGTATTAGTATCAATGGACATTCATCACAATTTTTCAAAATGAAAAAAGGCGTTAGACAAGGTTGTCCTCTTTCTCCATACTTATTTTAATATGCTTGGAAATTCTATCAAGGGAAATCAACAAAAACGATAACTTTAGAGGGATCACATTATACAATACAGAAATAAAACAAACATTTTTTGCAGATGATGCTACGTATATCACTGACGGCACAAAAAAGGTTTTTTGAAACATTAATAGAAACAATAGAAAAATTTGGAAATGTCACGGGTCTCAAATTAAATATTAAGAAATGTACAGCTTTAAAAATAGGTTCACTAAAGACAGCCAACATTGAATTTTGTAAAGAGAAACTTTTTTCATGGTCTTCAACGACTGCTTCAACACTTGGAATCACATTTACAAACAACTTCAGAAACGCAATTGAAATAAATTTAAACCTCAAACTAGCAGCATTAAAACATTGTCTAAATAAGTGGAAACGTTGGAAGCCATCACAGATTGGCAAAATAACAGTTCCAAAAGCATATGCCTTTCCTAAACTTGTTTATCCCATAACAGTTCTAAACAACCATAGTGCAGTCATTCTCAAGGATATTAACAAAATAATGTTTGATTTTTTATGGGATTCAAACCCGGACAAAATTGCTCGAAATACTATAATACAGGATTATGAGAATGGTGGACTAAGAATGATAGACATAGAATCTTTTATAACTTCTTTGAATATAAATGGAAAAAACATGCGAACACTTAAATATAAAATCACGCTTTCTAAAGGAAATGATACAATCATGGTCAAAAACCAATGTTGATAAAATATAAAATATCCATCTCTAAACAATTGTTATGGAATAATGAAAACATTAAGGATTCAAGAAAGAAAGCCTTCTTTTATAATGATTGGTTTAATAATGGAGTGCAATTCATTGAACATGTGTACGATTTTCGAAATAAAACGTTTTACAATTTTCATTGTAATGTAAAAACCAGAGATTATCTTAAATGCCAGACATTAATAAACAATATACCAAAGAAATGGAAAGAGGATATGAAAAATGAAATTATGATGTATAACCCACCAGCGCTATTACTTGATAAAATTCACAAAATAAAGAAAGTGAATACATTTATTTATGATATTTTGATAAAACAAAGAATACCCGCAAAAAGAAAAAATCACTGCAAATGGGAATATGAAATTGAAAATGTTAATCCAAACTGGGATGAAATATACACAAACTATTCTAAATATACAATTGACACAAAATTACGTGCATTTCAATACAAATATATAATGAGAATTATACCTAACAACTCATTTCTGTTCAAATGCAAAATTATAGCTTCCAATCTCTGCCAATTTTGTAACATGTACACTGATACAAATATACATATGTTTTGGAACTGTATCATAGTACAAGCATTTTGGACAGACTTATAGAACTTTCTGAGCAATATATTTAACAATGTGTCAAATTTAACGTATACAAATATTTCGTTTCTAAACTTTACTTCTGGCAGTAAAAGAATTGCAGAAAATATTAATTATATTATCTTGCTAGCAAAATATTTCATTTTCAAATGTAAATGTGCAAGCTTATTACCAACGTTGATAGATTTTAGACCATACGTTTTATGGAAACTAAATATAGAGGAGACAATTTCATTTATGAAAGGAAGCAATCGTAAATTTGAAATCCAATGGAGAGATTTTCTCAACTTCAATAACACTACTAGTGAGCATGCCTAGTTTTAACATATGCTGTTTTAATTAGGAATCCTTTCTGTAACACAAAAATTAAAAAAATTAATTTGACAATTGTTATAATCCAAATTCAGTCTCGTTGAACAACGCTTTATTGATGGAATAGCTAGTCTCAAGCTTATTTATTAAAAAGCAAACGTTTGTATTATACCATTGTGTACAATTGTTGTTTGTGTATATAACTATGTAATATGTACAATTGTTTGAATAAAAAACATCGAGATTCAAAACAAGCGCAGGACTTGTTTGAACCAATTCAAAACCTTTCCACTACACAATAAACACGAATCCAGCAGCTATATAGTTGTGGTTGAAAGTAGCATGGCAATACCTGGAAATCAGTAACTGAAGTTTGTTTGTTTTGGGGTTTTAAATTCGCACCAACAATTTAGATTTTAGGCAACTCTCCAGCTATTATTGGTGGAGGAAGCTAGCGGGTGCCCTTCCGAGACGTATTTCAGGCATGGACGGGTACTCGGACACAGCCACAAACCTTCCGGCAGCCATCTGGATAGCTTCATCACTTGATAGAAATCTACATACCAAGTGGGATTCGAAGCTAGAGCGGTTAGAAGCAAGTGTTTTGAAGTCAACGCCACCAACCACTCGGTCACTAAGGCATCAGGAAGTTTGTATAATGACAACCGTGTACCCATCCTTTGATGCATGATTAGTATGGAATAGCAGACGGTAATCAGCCAACCACTCGGTCACTAATGCATCAGGAAGTTTGTATAATGACAACCTTGTATCCATCCTGTGAAGCATGATTAGTATGGAATAGCAGACGGTAATCAGCGGCCTCCTGGTCTGAGAACGGCTTGACAAACAACTGAGTCGTTGTTGATGACATACCTGTGACGTGCTTGCTGTGAGCAAAGTACACCGACCTACCATTAACGGCTACACACTGAGGACTAGACAGTCACAAGACACAAACATTGTGTATACTATATGATATTGTTGTAGTCATTCTATGTGTATTGTGTCTGTGGTTTAGACAGTAACAATACACAAACATTGTTTATACTATATGATAGTGTTGTAGTCATTATATGTGTATTGTGTATGTGGTTTAGACAGTCACAAGACACAAACATTGTTTATACTATATGATATTGTAGTCATTCTATGTGTATTGTGTCTGTGGTTTAGACAGTAACAATACACAAACATTGTTTATACTATATGATAGTGTTGTAGTCATTATATGTGTATTGTGTATGTGGTTTAGACAGTCACAAGACACAACTATTGTTTATACTATATGATATTGTTGTAGTCATTCTATGTGTAGTGTGCCTGTGGTTTAGACTATTATTCATGCAACCATTTGTTAATTTTAGATCACAGACTAATAACCCCCTATATGAGGTCTATTTAATCAACACATATTACTGTTCAATAACACATACATGTTTACAAAAATACAACAGATTCCAATTACAAAGGAGATATGTGACCTCAGTGACCAAGTGGTTAAGGTCGCTGACTTCAAATAACTTGTCCCTCGCAGCTCTTGGTTCGATTCCCACTGGGGTGTTGAATTCGTTCAAGGGAAGAAGCTATCCAGCTGACTTGCGGTCATTTCTACGACAGTGCACCATCGTGCCCGAAATACTGCACAGGACATAATGGGTCCACCTCCATCAATAATAACTGGAGAGTCGCCATGCTATCTAAGCTGCAAACAAACAGCAACAAAAAATCACTAAATTTGGGGTTCTATTTTTGTAAATTGACAAAGATAAAATATTGTCTTAGTCGGGTCTTGTTAGAAACAAATTAAATACTAGTATGTATGATGTAATAGATAATTAAATTGTGTCTGGGTTGATTTCCAACAAGTCGTAGTTAAAACAGTAATTATCGAACAATGTCTGGGTTGATTTCCAACAAGTCGTAATTAAAACAGTAATGCCAGAACAATTGCTTTATAATAATATTAAGCCATTTCTGATATTAGTATGTGCACACAGGAAAGGTAATAATAAAATCGTACAAATTATGGAACAATGATGTATGTGAACCACTATTAAATAGATCTACCATAATATTTGAAATAAGACGTCAGTTCCAAATTGACAATTTTGTACTGAAGTCGTTCTAGTTAACAGTATACTAATTCCATGTTACTGCTGGGAGATATACCTAACAGTATACTAATTCCATGTTACTGCTGGGAGATATACCTAACAGTATATTAATTCCATGTTATTGCTGGGAGATATACCTAACAGTATACTAATTCCATGTTACTGCTGGGAGATATGCCTAACAGTATACTAATTCCATGTTATTGCTGGGAGATATACCTAACAGTATACTAATTCCATGTTATTGCTGGTAGATATACCTAACAGTATACTAATTCCATGTTATTGCTGGGAGATATACCTAACAGTATATTAATTCCATGTTATTGCTGGGAGATATACCTAACAGTATATTAATTCCATGTTATTGTTGGGAGATATGCCTAACAGTATACTAATTCCATGTTATTGCTGAGAGATATGCCTAACAGTATACTAATTCCATGTTATTGCTGGGAGATATGCCTAACAGTATACTAATTCCATGTTACTGTTGGGAGATATGCCTAACAGTATACTAATACCATGTTATTGCTGGGAGATATACCTAACAGTATGCTAATTACATGTTATTGCTGGGAGATATGCCTAACAGTATACTAACTCCATGTTACTGCTGGGAGATATGCCAAACAGTATTATAATTCCATGTTATTGCTGGGAGATATGCCTAACAGTATATTAATTCCATGTTATTGTTGGGAGATATGCCTAACAGTATACTAATTCCATGTTATTGCTGGGAGATATGCCTAACAGTATACTAATTCCATGTTATTGCTGGGAGATATACCTAACAGTATACTAATTCCATGTTATTGCTGGTAGATATACCTAACAGTATACTAATTCCATGTTATTGCTGGGAGATATACCTAACAGTATATTAATTCCATGTTATTGCTGGGAGATATACCTAACAGTATATTAATTCCATGTTATTGTTGGGAGATATGCCTAACAGTATACTAATTCCATGTTATTGCTGAGAGATATGCCTAACAGTATACTAATTCCATGTTATTGCTGGGAGATATGCCTAACAGTATACTAATTCCATGTTACTGTTGGGAGATATGCCTAACAGTATACTAATACCATGTTATTGCTGGGAGATATACCTAACAGTATGCTAATTACATGTTATTGCTGGGAGATATGCCTAACAGTATACTAACTCCATGTTACTGCTGGGAGATATGCCAAACAGTATTATAATTCCATGTTATTGCTGGGAGATATGCCTAACAGTATATTAATTCCATGTTATTGTTGGGAGATATGCCTAACAGTATACTAATTCCATGTTATTGCTGGGAGATATGCCTAACAGTATTATAATTACATGTTATTGCTGGGAGATATACCTAACAGTATACTAATTCCATGTTATTGCTGGGAGATATACCAAACAGTATGCTAATTACATGTTATTGCTGGGAGATATGCCTAACAGTATACTAACTCCATGTTACTGCTGGGAGATATGCCAAACAGTATTATAATTCCATGTTATTGCTGGGAGATATGCCTAACAGTATATTAATTCCATGTTATTGTTGGGAGATATGCCTAACAGTATACTAATTCCATGTTATTGCTGGGAGATATGCCTAACAGTATACTAATTCCATGTTATTGCTGGGAGATATACATAACAGTATACTAATTCCATGTTATTGCTGGGAGATATACATAACAGTATACTAACTCCATGTTACTGCTGGGAGATATGCCTAACAGTATACTAATACCATGTTATTGCTGGGAGATATACCTAACAGTATGCTAATTACATGTTATTGCTGGGAGATATGCCTAACAGTATACTAACTCCATGTTACTGCTGGGAGATATGCCAAACAGTATTATAATTCCATGTTATTGCTGGGAGATATGCCTAACAGTATATTAATTCCATGTTATTGTTGGGAGATATGCCTAACAGTATACTAATTCCATGTTATTGCTGGGAGATATGCCTAACAGTATACTAATTCCATGTTATTGCTGGTAGATATACCTAACAGTATACTAATTCCATGTTATTGCTGGGAGATATACCTAACAGTATATTAATTCCATGTTATTGCTGGGAGATATACCTAACAGTATACTAATTCCATGTTATTGCTGGGAGATATGCCTAACAGTATACTATTTCCATGTTACTGCTGGGAGATATGCCTAACAGTATACAAACTCCATGTTATTGCTGGGAGATATGCCTAACAGTATGCTAACTCCATGTTGTTGGTGGGAGATATACCTAACAGTATACTAATTCCATGTTACTGCTGGGAGATATACCTAACAGTATACTAACTCCATGTTACTGCTGGGAGATATGCCTAACAGTATACTAATTCCATGTTATTGCTGGGAGATATACATAACAGTATACTAATTCCATGTTATTGCTGGGAGATATACATAACAGTATACTAACTCCATGTTACTGCTGGGAGATATGCCTAACAGTATACTAACTCCATGTTACTGCTGGGAGATATGCCTAACAGTATACTAATTCCATGTTATTGCTGGGAGATATACCTAACAGTATACTAATTCCATGTTATTGCTGAGAGATATGCCTAACAGTATACTAATTCCATGTTATTGCTGGGAGATATGCCTAACAGTATACTAATTCCATGTTACTGTTGGGAGATATGCCTAACAGTATACTAATACCATGTTATTGCTGGGAGATATACCTAACAGTATGCTAATTACATGTTATTGCTGGGAGATATGCCTAACAGTATACTAACTCCATGTTACTGCTGGGAGATATGCCAAACAGTATTATAATTCCATGTTATTGCTGGGAGATATGCCTAACAGTATATTAATTCCATGTTATTGTTGGGAGATATGCCTAACAGTATACTAATTCCATGTTATTGCTGGGAGATATGTCTAACAGTATTATAATTACATGTTATTGCTGGGAGATATGCCTAACAGTATTATAATTACATGTTATTGCTGGGAGATATGCCTAACAGTATACTAATTCCATGTTATTGCTGGGAGATATACCTAACAGTATACTAATTCCATGTTACTGCTGGGAGATATACCTAACAGTATACTAATTCCATGTTATTGCTGGGAGATATGCCTAACAGTATTATAATTACATGTTATTGCTGGGAGATATGCCTAACAGTATACTAATTCCATGTTATTGCTGGGAGATATACCTAACAGTATACTAATTCCATGTTACTGCTGGGAGATATACCTAACAGTATACTAATTCCATGTTATTGCTGGGAGATATGCCTAACAGTATTATAATTACATGTTATTGCTGGGAGATATGCCTAACAGTATACTAATTCCATGTTATTGCTGGGAGATATACCTAACAGTATACTAATTCCATGTTACTGCTGGGAGATATGCCTAACAGTATACTAACTCCATGTTACTGCTGGGAGATATGCCTAACAGTATACTAACTCCATGTTACTGCTGGGAGATATGCCTAACAGTATACTAACTTCATGTTATTGCTGGGAGGCACACCTAAGACTTAGTAGGTGTTAAGGATACAGTGCTGTATAGAAAATGTATTTTAAAAATCTAAAAATAAATCGTATATGGCAACAATGCAATCTTTTGTTGTCAGTGTTTAACTTATATTCTCACAGACTATACACCACACATTGGGATTGTTTGGGTCAATGTTTAACTTATATTCTCGCAGACTATGTGTAGTACACACAACACTGGGATTTGTTGGGTCAATGTTTTACATATATTCTCACAGACTATGTGTAGTACACCAAACATTGGGATTTTTTGGGTCAATGTTTAACTTATATTCTCACAGACTATGTGTAGTACACCAAACATTGGGATTTTTTGGGTCAATGTTTAACTTATATTCTCACAGACTATGTGTAGTACACCAAACATTGGGATTTTTGGGTCAATGTTTAACCTATATTCTCACAAACTATGTGTAGTACATCAAACACTGGGATCTTTAGAGTTAATGTTTATAACTTATTTTCTCACAGACTATGTGTAGTACACCAAACACTGGGAATTTAGGGGTCAGTGTTTAACTTATATCCTCACAGACTATGTGTAGTACACCAAATACTGGGATTTTAGGGGTCAGTGTTTAATCTATATTCTCACAGACTATGTGTAGTACACCAACCATTGGGCTCTTTGTTGTCAATGTTTATGACTTATATCCTCACCGACTATGTGCAGCACACCAAACACTGGGATCTTTAGAGTCAATTTTTATAACTTATATTCTCACAGACTATGTGTAGTACACCAAACACTGGGATTTTAGAAGTCAGTGCTTAACTTATATCCTCACAGACTATGTGTAGTACACCAAACACTGGGATTTATTTGGGTCAATGTTTAACTTATATTCCCACAGACTATTTGTAGTACACCAAACACTGGGATTTATTTGGGTCAATGTTTAACATATATTCTCACAGACTATGTGTAGTACACCAAACACTGGGTTTTTTGGGGGTCAATGTTTATAACTTATATTCTCACAAACTATGTGTAATACACCAAACACTGGGGTTTATTTGGGTCAATAGTTAACTTATATTCTCACAGACTATGTGTAGTACACCAAACACTGGGATTTTAGGGGTCAGTGCTTAACTTATATCCTCACGGACTATGTGTAGTACACCAAACACTGGGATTTATTTGGGTCAATGTTTAACATATATTCTCACAGACTATGTGTAGTATACCAAACACTGGGTTTTTTGGGGGTCAATGTTTATAACTTATATTCTCACAAACTATGTGTAGTACACCAAACACTGGGATTGTTTGGGTCGATGTTTAACTTATATTCTCACAAACTATGTGTAGTACACCAATCACTGGGATTTTTTTGGGGTCAATGTTTAACTTATATTCTCACAGACTATGTGTAGTACACCACACACTGGGATTTATTTGGGTCAATGTTTAGCTTATATTCTCACAGACTATGTGTAGTACACCAAACACTGGGATTTTTGGGGGTCAATGTTTATAACTTATATTCTCACAAACTATGTGTAGTACACCAAAAACTGGGATTGTTTGGGTCAATGTTTAACTTATATTCTCACAGACTATGTGTAGTACACCAATCACTGGGCTCTTTGGAGTCAATGTCAACCTATATTCTCACAGACTATGTGTAGTACACCAAACACTAGGATTATTTGGGGTCAGTGTTTAACTTATATTCTCACAGACTATGTGTAGTACATCAAACACTGGGCTTTTTGGGTCAATGCTTAACTTATATTCTCACAGACTATGTGTAGTACATCAAACACTGGGCTTTTTGGGTCAATGCCTAACTTATATTCTCACAGACTATATGTAGTACATCAAACACTGGGCTTTTTGGGTCAATGTTTAACTTATATTCTCACAGACTAGGTGTAGTACACCAACCACTAGGATTATTTGGGGTCAGTGTTTAACTTATATTCTCACAGACTATGTGTAGTACACCAAACACTGGGCTCATTGGGTTAATGCTTAACGTATATTCTCACATATCATATGTAGTACACCAAACAGTGCGATTGTTGGTGTCAATGTATGTAGCACACAAACTGCTTAGTATTAAGGGCTGGTGTATAACTGATATTCGCACAGACTATACAACTCTTTTTCGCATTGAATGTCGCTCCAACCGCCCATAGGTAGATGAATCACTGTACAATCTTCATGATTGTTACCATCAGGCTCATTAGCTCTCCAGTTTGTGAACGTAGCAGCTGTGCCATCAGACCACACATATTGTCCTTCGTCGTCCCGGTCATTCAGGCCAATATGTATATAATCTTTCCCTAACAAAAACATATGTAAGAATAAGCAATTTGTTCAAGATTATAAACATTATATGCTGAGTGTGAAGCAGACACTGGGGGTTGGGTGTTGGAGGAAGATCATGGGGGTTGGAGGAATACCCTGGTGTTGGAGGAAGACCCTGGGGGTTGTAGGAAGACCCTGGGGATTGGAGGAAGATCCTGGGGGTTGGAGGAATACCCTGGGTGTTGGAGGAAGACCCTGGTGTTGGAGGAATATCCTGGGGGTTGGAGGAAGACCCTGGTGGTTGGCGGAAGATCCTAGGGGGTGGTTGGAGGAAGACCCTGGTGTTGGAGGAAGACCTTTGGTGGTGGAGGAAGACCCTGGGTGTAGGAGGAAGACACTGGTGTTGAAGGAAGACCCTTGGTGGTGGAGGAAGACCCTGAATGTTGAAGGAAGATCCTGGGGCGGTTGTAGGAAGACCCCGGGTGTTGGAGGAAGACTCAGGGTGTTGGAGGAAGACCCCGGGTGTTGGCGGAAGACTCCGGGTGTAGGAGGAATACCCTAGGTGTTGGAGGAATACCCCGGGTGTTGGAGGAAGATCCCGGTGTTGAAGGAAGACCCCGGGTGTTGAAGGAATACCCCGGGTGTTGGAGGAAGACCCTGGGTGTTGGAGGAATATCCCGGGTTTGGAGGAAGACCTCGGGTGTTGGAGGAAGACCCTGGGTTGGAGGAAGACCCTGGGTGTTGGAGGAAAACCCCGGGTGTTGGATGAAGACCTCGGGTGTTGGAGGAAGACCCTGGGTGTTGGAGGAAGACCATGGGTGTTGGAGGAAGACCCCGGGTGTTGGAGGAAGACCTCGGGTGTTGGAGGAAGACCCTGGGGTTGGAGGAAAACCCTGGGTGTTGGAGGAAGACCCCGGGTGTTGGAGGAAGACCTCGGGTGTTGGATGAATACCCCGGTTGTTGGAGGAAGACCTAGGTGTTGGAGGAAGACCCCGGGTGTTGGAGGAATACCCCGGGTGTTGGAAGAAGACCCTTGGTGGTGGAGGAATACCCCGGGTATTGGAGGAAGCCCCTTGGTGGTGGTGGAAAGCCCCGGGTGGTGGATGAAGACCCCGTGTAATGGATGAATGCCCCCTGTGGTGGAGGAAGACGCTGGGTGGTGGAGGAAGACGCTGGGTGGTGGAGGAAGACGCTGGGTGGTGGAGGAAGATCCTGGGTGGTGGAGGAAGACGCTGTATGTTGGAGGATGGCCCTGTGTGTTGGCGGAAGACCCCTAGTGCAGTTCAGAGTAGTTCATGCACAGATGGTGGATGTGATTTGAAGTCAACGACCGTAACCACCCGGCCAAGGATGCCGCTATGAAAGCATCAGAATGATTACAAGTTTAGAAAGATAATAACCTTTGGGATAGATTAAATATCACGAGAAGGGGTTTAGTCTTGTTTGTATAATATTACTGTTTTCTTATATAAATAAGGTCAGTTACTGGCCCCAGCATATGTCTTTTTAATTGGTTTCCTCTGTTTTGTTTTCATCGTGGTTTCCTTTGCATATTATTCTATCTTTTGACATCCGTTTTCTCCTCTTATGATTATTTAGTACAAAACTTATTTCAGATATGAATGATGTACAAGCATATTGGATAGTTGATGTAAGTAAGTAAGTTGATGCTAAGGGGGGAAACCTCAACAACCACAAGTAGTTCAGCTAGCGCTCACTACATACTACTGATATGAATGATGTACAAGCATATTGGATAGTTGATGTACTTGGCTAAGTAAAGGCCATATATTGATTATGAAATATTGCTTACTGTTTACTTTCAGTCCTTATGTTCAAGCATATTGGATAGTTGATGTACTTGGCTAAGTAAAGGCCATATATTGATTATGAAATATTGCTCACTGTTTATTTTCAGTCCTTATGTTCAAGCATATTGGATAGTTGATGTACTTGGCTAAGTAAAGGCCATATATTGATTATGAAATATTGCTCACTGTTTACTTTCAGTCCTTATGTTCAAGCATATTGGATAGTTGATGTACTTGGCTAAGTAAAGGCCATATATTGATTATGAAATATTGCTCACTGTTTACTTTCAACCCTGATGTTCAAGTACATGTACACAATTTAACAAAATTGTGTTTTACGTTTATTTATCGTCGCTACCGGTTGCCCATATGAGCGATGCCTCCTGAAGAGATTAGTCATTTTAGATTGTTGGAGGATAGTGAAATGATACAGACAGAGAGACCCGTCCTCTGGTTCATTTACGTGCACAGTGTACAGCACTGACACGAGATCTCGGTTTAAAGTCCCAATTGAAAGACTGTTAATTTTATTAGGGTCAGACGGGGGATCGAACCTGCGATCGATGGATTATCAGTCCAGCGTGTTACCACTGGATTACAGATCCGTCTGTATTTAATAAAATCTCACTGTAGCCCTTTATATAATGGATTCATATTTTAGTTGAGGCCTCAGGACACTACACGAAGACATATACACCATCCCACAACGTGCCACCCACTTTGCACTCGATAATATATACATGTGGCATCCGTGGTCCAGTTGTAGGACGTCGGATCTTGAATACATCGTCGATACTCGGTCAGGCCACGTGTGTAGTGTCATTGAGCAAGGCACCTCACACACATTGCTTAGTACTGGTTAACCACTTAGGTCGGCTAAGCTTGCCCGGGAAAACATGTATACTTCCCCACAAGGGGTTTGACATTAATGGAACATACATACATTTGTCACAGTTTCATGTCATAATCCGGAGTTAAAGTGCATCACTAGAACACTGTTTGCGATATAGAGTATGCACGTAACAATGGACCAGTCGCGAAATGCCCTATCGCTCCGCCCTTAAGAGCACGTGACCCAGTAACGCGAAACCTCCGACAAACAAATACTAGAGTATGGCTATATGTTATATAGAACTATATGGATTGAACCAGTGCTATAGCTAGATAAAACAGGCCCTGATTGAACATATTAAATTTAGAACTTGCCGGAAATATTTGTCTGAAGGGAGTGGTGTTGAAAAATACACTGTAACTATTTATGTTATACTAGTACTAAATAATAAATTATTTATAAAGCACTAAAATAATAAGATGGGTGTCAGTGGCATATAAAGCAGCAACTATTGCTGATGGATGGTCATGATTATAGTACGTAGATATTGTGTGGCACAAAGAGTGGGAACGATGAAAAATACCTGTAATTTATTTGTATAAAACATCAATGTATCTATCAATTTCCTGTTGTATATATACTATAATACACTTTACTTCCCTCGACATACACGGATTACAAGTAAATAAACATAAATTTACATATGAAGGAACTTATATAACTACTAAGACATTTAATGAGAATGGTCCTTATAACAGTGTAATGATGCAATATTTCTGCTTATAATTTTCTAATAATTAAATAAAATGTAAAATAAAAACTATATATCGATATATATGTGTTTTACGTTTATTTATCGTCGCTACCGGTTGCCCATATGAGCGACGCCTCCTGAAGAGACTAGTTATTTTAGATTTTGGAGGATAGTGCATGATACAGACAGAGACCCATTCCAGAATCTCCTCTGGTTCTTTTACCTGCACGGTGTAAAGCACCGACACGAGACCTCGGTTTAACGTCCCATCTGAAAGACTGTTAATTTTATTAGGGTCAGACGGGGGCTCGAACCTATATAACTATCAGGCTTGATATTTATAAGATGGTCGACAGCTGTCTAAACATACAATCAGTCTGAGTGTCCCCAATCAGTATAATGGTATATTGTATAATACACAAGGTGATTAAGCACTTCAAATATGGTGCATCACATAGCCTGGAGCATTCAGATTAGTAAAAAAACATCAACAATTAATATTCAACAAAAGAATGACGGTCTTTGTACAAACATTGTCAATAACAGTGAAATTAAATCGCCCAACAAGCATGAATATCGTTAATCGTTGTACCGATTTATCTTTAAATGTATCTATCTAGAATTTTTATCTGTAGTCTATAAATAATATTTGTTAAATATGTACATACAATTAATTTCCATATCTATATCTAATAAAGGGTTAACCATTATTTTCTAATTTTCAAACGGCAGTTTTCCTGTTATTATAATATAGTTTTCATGGTAGCTTGTCGGAGGATATTAATTCGAGACACGTGTTTTGAAATAACGATATCTGATTGGATTATTTATTAGTTTGATTGACAGGCAGCTACTGGTCAATTGAACCACGGATCTAAAATGACTAATCTCTTCATACAACAAACATAATACAAATTACAAAGCATGTTGTCTTTTTCATTCGTCACACAATACACAATGTAGTCAGCTATGAATATTAATGAGAATACAATAATTTTGAAATTGATTGGGTTATGAACGGCGATGACATGTGCTGAATCAGCCAATCAGAATCGCGATATTGCAAGCAGTTGTATTTATAGAGAAAATAACATTCTAAAATGCTTTGCATTTAAATATTAGTGAAACCAAAACATGGAAGCTTAAGGAAAAGTTAGCTAAGTCTTTTAGGGACATTTCTACATCCCCGCGAGGAGTTCGACATTAGAGGAAGATAGATAGATAGACTTTCATGTTCAAAATATATACCTTGTTTTCTACATCCTCTGTTGCTTCACGCATGCGCGTTGTGCGTGTTTACATTTCGTGTGTTGATAAACAAATTCGCGTATACGACGGTTTAAATTTATTGGAATTTTATCGTTTCTGAACGACTATTTCGATTTTTGTAAACACACAAACATTAGTATTTATATTTTACCCAAAACATCCTTTATTACGATGTAATGCTGCTTTAATGAAAATCAATGTATAATTAAATATTATTAAATAAAACCAGTTATTAATGGCTTTCATTGAATATCTGGAGATATTTTTTATTGTCAACGACATGCAAACTGTGATCCTCAGAAGGGTCGATAGTTCAGTGGTGTACACGTTTGACAGCGAATCCAGGAATCATAGCTTCGATCCATATTCTGACCCTTATAATATTAACAGTCTTTCAGATGGGCCGAAAAAAAGATGAAATCGAGGTCTCGTGTCGGTGCGTCGCACCTTGCACGTAAAAGGACCAGTAGCCATAGATTCCGGCAGGCTGCTAAAGAATATAAATTTACAATTTGTAAGCGGTTATGTGTACTTTACAATAGAACTTTGAAATCAGCAACTGTCATGTATGTATATATTCAAAGTTTACGTATGTTTGTGTTCATTCGCATCTGTTTTCATTATTTTGATACCCAAATAAACGCAACACGGTTGGATATGTGCCTCAATATGGCTTCCACGTTTACACGTGTAAACGTGTCGTGTTATTGGCAGTACACATTTACTATTTGAGTAGCCATGTACACAGCCTTAATCCATGCCGTCATTATATTGAAGCATTATGGATGGGTTCGAACTCGCTCCGACATCGCTAATTCGCAGTCATACAATTACATACATGAACAGCTGTGATTCAGATTTCTGAACTTCAATGATATAAACGACATTGCATTTCAATTTTGCAAATGATGTAAGCAGCATATCGGGTGTTTAGGGTGTATATATTTAAATAGGCAGACGTGCATCGAATGTAGTCCCAATAACTAATATAGTTCATTTTTCTTTTTTGTAAAAATGCATTTTCATGACAGGCATTGTTTAGTTTTTGTGTTTTTGAGAAATTAATGATATTCATCGCCCAACTTACCGTCTGCTCTCAAGGGCATACACACATGGTCCATTAAGTAATTGTTCTCGCTCTCTGTGTTTATATCTGCTAGATGGCCGCCGGCCAGTTTCTCACAATGTTCCTGAAATGTTCATAACATAAAATATTTGATCCGCCCTGTTATAAAATCTGCGATGATGAAAACATTTTAGTGGGAGAGGTGTGGGTTTTAAATTCGCACCGACATCTAGGGACTCTCCAGCTATTAATGGTGGAGGAAGACCTCTGGTGCCCAACCGAGCAGTATTTCAAACACAGACAGGCACCCTGATATAACCACCGACCTTCCGCAAGCCAGCTGAATAGCTTCCTCACATGAAATAATTCGGGATGCGAACATACAGTGGTGAGGGAACCGTGATTTGAAGCCAACGACTTTAATTACTCGCCCATTCGGAGACCCCCCCCCCATCGGGATGCGAACATACAGTGGTGAGGGACCGTGATTTGAAGCCAACGACTTTAATCACTCGCCCATTCGGAGACCCCCCCCCATCGGGATGCGAACATACAGTGGTGAGGGAACCGTGATTTGAAGTCAACGACTTTAATCACTCGGTCATTCGGAGACCCCCCATCGGGATGCGAACATACAGTGGTGAGGGAACCGTGATTTGAAGTCAACGACTTTAATCACTCGGTCATTCGGAGACCCCCCATCGGGATGCGAACACACAGTGGTGAGGGACCGTGATTTGAAGTCAACGACTTTAATCACTCGTCCATTCGGAGACCCCCATCGGGATGCGAACATACAGTGGTGAGGGAACCGTGATTTGAAGTCAACGACTTTAATCACTCGTCCATTCGGAGAACCCCCATCGGGATGCGAACATACAGTGGTGAGGGAACCGTGATTTGAAGTCAACGACTTTAATCACTCGGTCATTCGGAGACCCCCCATCGGGATGCGAACACACAGTGGTAGGGAACCGTGATTTGAAGCCAACGACTTTAATCACTCTGTCATTCGGAGACCCCCCATCGGGATGCGAACATACAGTGGTGAGGGAACCGTGATTTGAAGTCAACGACTTTAATCACTCGTCCATTCGGAGACCCCCCATCGAGATGCGAACATACAGTGGTGAGGGAACCGTGATTTGAAGCCAACGACTTTAATCACTCGTCCATTCGGAGACCCTCCATCGAGATGCGAACATACAGTGGTGAGGAACCGTGATTTGAAGTCAACGACTTTAATCACTCGGTCATTCGGAGACCCCCCATCGGGATGCGAACATACAGTGGTGAGGGAACCGTGATTTGAAGTCAACGACTTTAATCACTCGGTCATTCGGAGACCCCCCATCGGGACGCGAACATACAGTGGTGAGGGAACCGTGATTTGAAGTCAACGACTTTAATCACTCGGTCATTCGGAGACCCCCCATCGGGATGCGAACATACAGTGGTGAGGGACCCGTGATTTGAAGTCAACGACTTTAATCACTCGGTCATTCGGAGACCCCCCGCGAACATACAGTGGTGAGGAAACCGTGATTTGAAGTCAACGACTTTAATCACTCGGTCAATCGGAGACCACCCGCGAACATACAGTGGTGAGGGAACCGTGATTTGAGGTCAACGACTTTAATCACTCGGTCATTCGGAGACCCCCCGCGAACATACAGTGGTGAGGGAACCGTGATTTGAAGTCAACGACTTTAATCACTCGGTCATTCGGAGACCACCCATCGGGATGCGAACATACAGTGGTGAGGGACCGTGATTTGAAGTCAACGACTTTAATCACTCGGTCATTCGGAGACCCCCCGCGAACATACAGTGGTGAGGGAACCGTGATTTGAAGTCAACGACTTTAATCACTCGGTCATTCGGAGACCCCCCGCGAACATACAGTGGTGAGGGAACCGTGATTTGAAGTCAACGACTTTAATCACTCGGTCATTCGGAGACCCCCCGCGAACATACAGTGGTGAGGGAACCGTGATTTGAAGTCAACGACTTTAATCACTCGGTCATTCGGAGACCCCCCGCGAACATACAGTGGTGAGGGAACCGTGATTTGAAGTCAACGACTTTAATCACTCGGTCATTCGGAGACCCCCCGCGAACATACAGTGGTGAGGGAACCGTGATTTGAAGTCAACGACTTTAATCACTCGCCCATTCGGAGACCCCCCATCGAGATGCGAACATACAGTGGTGAGGGAACCGTGATTTGAAGTCAACTACTTTAACCACTCGGTCATTCGGAGACCCCCATCGGGATGCGAACATACAGTGGTGAGGGAACCGTGATTTGAAGTCAACGACTTTAATCACTCGCCCATTCGGAGACCCCCCATCGAGATGCGAACATACAGTGGTGAGGGAACCGTGATTTGAAGTCAACTACTTTAACCACTCGGTCATTCGGAGACCCACATCGGGATGCGAACATACAGTGGTGAGGGACCGTGATTTGAAGCCAACGACTTTAATCACTCGGTCATTCGGAGACCCCCATCGGGATGCGAACATACAGTGGTGAGGGAACCGTGATTTGAAGTCAACGACTTTAATCACTCGGTCATTCGGAGACCCCCATCGGGATGCGAACATACAGTGGTGAGGGAACCGTGATTTGAAGTCAACGACTTTAATCACTCGGTCATTCGGAGACCCCCCATCGGGATGCGAACATACAGTGGTGAGGGAACCGTGATTTGAAGTCAACGACTTTAATCACTCGGTCATTCGGAGACCCCCATCGGGATGCGAACATACAGTGGTGAGGGAACCGTGATTTGAAGTCAACGACTTTAATCACTCGGTCATTCGGAGACCCCCATCGGGATGCGAACATACAGTGGTGAGGGAACCGTGATTTGAAGTCAACGACTTTAATCACTCGGTCATTCGGAGACCCCCATCGGGATGCGAACATACAGTGGTGAGGGACCGTGATTTGAAGTCAACGACTTTAATCACTCGGTCATTCGGAGACCCCCCATCGGGATGCGAACATACAGTGGTGAGGGAACCGTGATTTGAAGCCAACGACTTTAATCACTCGGTCATTCGGAGACCCCCCATCGGGATGCGAACATACAGTGGTGAGGGAACCGTGATTTGAAGTCAACGACTTTAATCACTCGGTCATTCGGAGACCCCCCATCGGGATGCGAACATACAGTGGTGAGGGAACCGTGATTTGAAGTCAACGACTTTAATCACTCGGTCATTCGGAGACCCCCCATCGGGATGCGAACATACAGTGGTGAGGGAACCGTGATTTGAAGTCAACGACTTTAATCACTCGGTCATTCGGAGACCCCCCATCGGGATGCGAACATACAGTGGTGAGGGAACCGTGATTTGAAGTCAACGACTTTAATCACTCGGTCATTCGGAGACCCCCCATCGGGATGCGAACATACAGTGGTGAGGGACCGTGATTTGAAGTCAACGACTTTAATCACTCGGTCATTCGGAGACCCCCCGCGAACATACAGTGGTGAGGGAACCGTGATTTGAAGTCAACGACTTTAATCACTCGGTCATTCGGAGACCCCCCGCGAACATACAGTGGTGAGGGAACCGTGATTTGAAGTCAACGACTTTAATCACTGTGTTTGGTCAACGACTTTAATCACTCGGTCATTCGGAGACCCCCATCGGGATCCACTCGGAGGCCCCCCCTCGAACAATGTATGATATCGATCTAGAACTTTGAACAAGACTGTAATATTATATGTAACCTAATGGCACATTGTGTCTGAGAGATATGGGTAAGGTATTTATATATAACCTAATGTAACATTGTGTTAGAGAGATATGGGTAAGGTATTTATATGTAACCTACTGTAACATTGTGTTGGAGAGATATGGGTAAGGTATTTATATATAACCTAATGTAACATTGTGTTAGAGAGATATGGGTAAGGTATTTATATGTAACCTAATGGAACATTGTGTTTGAGAGATATGGGTACTATATTTATATGTAACCTAATGGAACATTGTATTGGAGAGATATGGGTAAGGTATTTATATGTAACCTAATGTAACCTTGTGTTGGAGAGATATGGGTAAGGTATTTATATGTAACCTAATGTAACATTGTGTTGGAGAGATATGGGTAAGGTATTTATATGTAATCTAATGTAACATTGTGTCGGAGAGATATGGGTAAGGTAGTTTATATGTAACCTAATGTAACATTGTGTTGGAGAGATATGGGTAAGGTAAGTAACATTTTGTTGGAGAGATATGGGTAAGGTAGTTATATGTAACCTAATGGAACATTGTGTTGGAGAGATATGGGTAAGGTAAGTAACATTTTGTTGGAGAGATATGGGTAAGGTAAGTAACAATGTGTTGGAGAGATATGGGTAAGGTATTTATATGTAACATAATGTAACATTGTGTTGGAGAGATATGGGTAAGGTATTTATATATAACCTACTGTAACATTGTGTTGGAGAGATATGGGTAAGGTAGTTATATGTAACCTACTGTAACATTGTGTTGGAGAGATATGGGTAAGGTATTTATATGTAACCTACTGTAACATTTTGTTGGAGAGATATGGGTAAGGTATGTAACATTGTGTTGGAGAGATATGGGTAAGGTATTTATATGTAACCTACTGTACCATTGTGTTGAAGATATGGGTAAGGTATTATATGTAACCTAATGTAACATTGTGTTGGAGAGATATGGGTAAGGTAAGTAACATTGTGTTGGAGAGATATGGGTAAGGTATTATATGTAACCTATGTAACATTGTGTTGATAGATATGGGTAAGGTATTATATGTAACCTAATGTAACATTGTGTTGGAGAGATATGGGTAAGGTATTTATATGTAACCTAATGTAACATTGTGTTGGAGAGATATGGGTAAGGTATTTATATGTAACCTAATGGAACATTGTGTTGGAGAGATATGGGTAAGGTATTTATATGTAACCTAATGGAACATTGTGTTGGAGAGATATGGGTAAGGTATTTATATGTAACCTAATGGAACATTGTGTTGGAGAGATATGGGTAAGGTATTTATATGTAACATAATGTAACATTGTGTTGGAGAGATATGGGTAAGGTATTTATATGTAACCTAATGTAACATTGTGTTGGAGAGATATGGGTAAGGTATTTATATGTAACCTAATGTAACATTGTGTTGGAGAGATATGGGTAAGGTAAGTAACATTTTGTTGGAGAGATATGGGTAAGGTATTTATATGTAACCTACTGTAACATTGTGTTGGAGAGATATGGGTAAGGTATTTATATATAACCTACTGTAACATTGTGTTGGAGAGATATGGGTAAGGTAATTATATGTAACCTACTGTAACATTGTGTTGGAGAGATATGGGTAAGGTAGTTATATGTAGCCTACTGTAACATTGTTTTGGAGAGATATGGGTAAGGTAAGTAACATTTTGTTGGAGAGATATGGGTAAGGTAGTTATATGTAACCTAATGGAACATTGTGTTGGAGAGATATGGGTAAGGTATTTATATGTAACCTAATGTAACATTGTGTTGGAGACATATGGGTAAGGTATTTATATGTAACCTAATTTAACATTGTGTTGGAGAGATATGGGTATGGCATTTATAGGTAACCTAATGGAACATTGTGTTGGAGTGATATGGGTAAGTTAGTTTATATGTAACCTACTGTATCATTATGTTGGAGAGATATGTGTAAGGTATTTAAATGTAGCATAATGTAAAACATTGTGTCGGAGAGATATGGGTAAGGTATTTATATGTAACCTAATGTAACATTGTATTGGAGAGATTTGGGTAAGGTATTTATATGTAACTTAATGTAACCTTGTATTGAAGAGATATGGGTAAGGTATTTATATGTAACATAATGTAACATTGTGTTGGAGAGATATGGGTAAGGTATTTATATGTAACCTAATGTAACCTTGTGTTGGAGAGATATGGGTAAGGTAGTTATATGTAACCTAATGGAACATTGTGTTGGAGAGATATGGGTACTATATTTATATGTAACCTAATGTAACATTGTGTTGTATAGATATGGGTAAGGTATTTATATGTAACCTAATGTAACATTGTATTGGAGAGATTTGGTTAAGGTATTTATATGTAACCTAATGAAACATTGTGTTGGAGAGATATGGGTAAGGTATTTATATGTAACCTACTGTAACATTGTGTTGGGGAGATATGGGTAAGGTAGTTTATATGTAACCTACTGTAACATTGTGTTTGGGGAGATATGGGTAATGTAGTTTATATGTAACCTAATGTAACATTGTGTTGGGGAGATATGGGTAAGGTATTTATATGTAACATAATGTAACATTGTGTCGGAGAGATATGGGTAAGGTAGTTTATATGTAACCTACTGTAACATTGTGTCGGAGAGATATGGGTAAGGTATTTATATGCAGCCTACTGTTACATTGTATTGGAGAGATTTGGGTAAGGTATTTATATGTAGCCTAATGAAACATTGCAGTTCCAATTACTAATATTATTCATTTTTCGTTTTGGTAAAATTGCATTTTCACGACAGGCAGTGCATAGTTTTTGTGTTTTTTGATAAATGATGTGACTTGAGAAGATTTCACACTAGTTGATGTGTAGAACAGATATGGTTTAAGAATTCAGGTCTTTGCAAACTGAAGGTTCGTGTACTATATTATTTGGCGGAGGAATACAGTGTGTAAACATAGTGACGTTATTCACAGGTGAGCACTGGCTATGGGAAACATTATAATTGGAATAGTTGTGCTCTTTTATAGTTTGATTTGAATACCTCTTCACAGTGGGTGTGGTATCAGAAGATATGAAAGATTGGAAATATAAATGAACAGACTGTATGTTTTTTTACGTTTTACTATGTATTCAATAGGTAATTTATTTGTTGTATTACAACCTTGAAGGTGGAATGTCCTTAACCGTAACTCTATGGAGATGGTATATTTATTTTGACATCTTCCGTATGCTTTTGATGCACTTTACGAATTATGCCAGCCTATATACACGCATGAATAACGTATGAATCTACTATAACGTGATGAGGTCATTGGAATGTGACAATTTACTCGCATTGATGTTGATTGCCATTTAAAAGTAAACAACACGTGTACATGTTGAGTTTAATGGTTTAATTTATTTAATGCTAAAACTGTACATCTAACGCGGGTATAAAGCTTCACATAATCTATGACTTTAACCATCATACTAAAAGGAACTAAATAAATAACAAGTTTAATGGGAGCTCAAAACTCGTACAAACAGTGCAAGTACATTGTGGGTCAAACGGTAATAGTAGACACCCTTTACGTCATATGAATGGTAGCGATACGTCATTGAATGCGTCATCGCTGTTATCATAATGACCTAACTTCACGGTAATATTCGGATTTTACCGTTATCCAATGAAATGATATTACTTTGCACGCGGAAATAAACGGAAACTACCGGACTTGTTCGTGATATATAATTAGCATAAAGTAGTTCCCTTGTCTACCCAGTTAGACAGATTTATCTCACACTCCACAAAGGTGAGAACAATAAATGTAAGTATAGACACCGAATAGACCCACCGACCTTCGGCATACCAGCTAGATAGTTTTCACTCGACACAATTCCACTACAGTAGGACTCGAACTCACGCTAATAAGTTACCAGCCCATTCGACGGTAGATGCCATAACAACAATATCTTGGACTTACCGTAGCCATTTGAAAAGTCATTTTCGTTGTGAATACTCGGTAGCACGAATTCATGTACTGCAGGTCACTGTCGTAATGGGAACACTCTAGAAAGAAATATGACCAAGTGTGATTCCAACACTGTCTATGTAGCACACTTGTGTAGATACCAACATGCATATATCAGGGGCGTAGCCAGGAACGTCACAATGTGCAGGCAGAACCACTGAGCGGCGCTGCCGCGAAAGTGCTAGGGGGGTTTGGGGGTATGCCCCCCAATAATATTTGAAAATTAGAATGCAACTGGTGGCTTCTGACATATCCTGAGGCCTTTTGAAGAGCGGGTTTGAAGGGACAAATGATTGCGTAAATAGTGATGGAAACTGTAAAAGTGATGAAATGACGGATGATACTGTTGGTTTTATTTTTCAACAAAACATACACATACAGGTATATATGTAACACACTTCACTACTTTCATCGACTTACTAAGTTGAAGTTTAAGCAACCCATTTGCCCTTGAACAAAAATGAGCATTATTAGTCAAGATAATGTTAAAGCTAATTACAAACTGACGTGTACCCCAGTCACTGTATACTACACATAGAACAGACGTCCGGTTGGCCCGGACATGTGATGCACCCTGACAAACTAATCACAAAAAGTCCAAACGTCTGGTTTTGGCTGCAGCAAAGTCGTTGATTATTTTGTCAACGTCAATATCCATCTGTCGGTGGAGATGTAAGAGTGCCAGGCCTGACAGACGGACATCTCCCATCGTGGCTCTCAGGAAATTTTTAATTCGACGCATGGCACTGAAGGAGCGTTCAGCAGAGACTGATGAAGCCGGCATAGTGAGCAGGATGGACAACACCATGAACACATCGGGGTACAGCTGCTTGTTGGTGGCCTTCAGTGTGTCCACAAGTCGTCGTGGTTTCTGCTCAGATATACTCCATCTTGTCTTCCACCTAGTGACTTCAAGACGGAAAGCATCGCGTCCATTGGCTAGATCATGGCAATACGTGTCGTAGATGGTGTCGATGATGGCATCAGTGAGGTCATGTAGCTTGCATGGGACAAGGTACTCTGCGGCAAACCGGTCCTCGTTTTGAAGAAGTCGTTGAGTAATCTCTTCTACAAGATGGTCGATAAACACGTAGAATAGCGACACTTTCCAGTAATCCGATGGGTTATTTGCAGGATGATTGGCCCGGTGTTGTTGTCTGCCAACCCGGCGGGGTACACAGGGTTGAATGTCAGATGTTTGTGCTAACAGCACAGTCGACTCAAACGGAGCATCCCACACTGCGGGGTCATTCCGTACACCATCGAGTCTATGCAAAACAACTTTACACTCGATCATAGCTTCTAGCAGGTCGGTATCAACTGCTTGCAAGAAGTTGGTAAGGGCAACCGTGCCACTAAGTATATTCTCTACTCGATCATAGCTTCTAGCAGGTCGGTATCAACTGCTTGCAAGAAGTTGGTAAGGGCAACCGTGCCACTAAGTATATTCTCTACTCGATCATAGCTTCTAGCAGGTCGGTATCAACTGCTTGCAAGAAGTTGGTAAGGGCAACCGTGCCACTAAGTATATTCTCTACTCGATCATAGCTTCTAGCAGGTCGGTATCAACTGCTTGCAAGAAGTTGGTAAGGGCAACCGTGCCACTAAGTATATTCTCTACTCGATCATAGTTTCTAGCAGGTCGGTATCAACTGCTTGCAAGAAGTTGGTAAGGGCAACCGTGCCACTAAGTATATTCTCTACTCGATCATAGCTTCTAGCAGGTCGGTATCAACTGCTTGCAAGAAGTTGGTAAGGACAACCGTGCCACTAAGTATATTCTCTACTCGATCATAGCTTCTAGCAGGTCGGTATCAACTGCTTGCAAGAAGTTGGTAAGGGCAACCGTGCCACTAAGTATATTCTCTACTCGATCATAGTTTCTAGCAGGTCGGTATCAACTGCTTGCAAGAAGTTGGTAAGGGCAACCGTGCCACTAAGTATATTCTCTACTCGATCATAGCTTCTAGCAGGTCGGTATCAACTGCTTGCAAGAAGTTGGTAAGGGAAACCGTGCCACTAAGTATATTCTCTACTCGATCATAGCTTCTAGCAGGTCGGTATCAACTGCTTGCAAGAAGTTGGTAAGGGAAACCGTGCCACTAAGTATATTCTCTGCTGTAACCAGTGCTACAATAAATTCAAATCGTAGAATAGCTGCCAGATGTTGTCCGGCTTTGTCGTCTCCGTCGTCCTGTAGAGTTTCCAGCGCATGTACCACAACAGGGTATGCCGTCTTGAAGGTGTAGAGAGAATCAGCTCTACTTGACCATCTGGTCTCACACAGTGTACGGAGCTTGGTTCGTTTGTCCATCTGCTCCCTGGTTCCTCCATCTGCTTCCAACTCGTTCGAAAATGCGGTCAACCGTTTGGCAGAATAGTCAAAGGCAAACGCTATGTCTTGTACGGTAGACAGCATCGTTCTAACACAAGCTACTTTACTGCTATGTACTAGTGCCATATTGAGACAATGTGCTTTACAGTGCACATAGTTGGCCAATGGCGCCACCTCGCGTATTCTAGGTGCACTCCACGATATTTGCCTGACATGTTTGAAGCTCCGTCGTAATACTGGGCTCTCAGTTTGGCGATGTCTAGACCTGCTTCTTCTAACGAAGAAATAATGAGCTGTGACAATGCATCCCACTTGATACTTTCTGCGCGAACAAAACCGATGAACTCTTCGCGAACAACTAACTGTTCCTTGCTGTCAAGAAAACGAATACACATCGATAGTTGCTCCTTTGTTGCCTTGTCCGTTGCCTCATCTGCTATTATAGCAAAACAAGGGACGTCACCACAGTCAGAAACAATGGCATTTCTTACTTGTTTGGAGCATAGCTGAATTATTTTATTCTGGATATCCGGAGAAGTGTATTTTGCTCGGGCATCGCCCCCTACCAGATGGTCAGACAAAACCGGATCCTCCTTTGCAGTTGCGTGTAGGATTGCGTGAAAATTGCTCCTGTCGTCCGTATGCCCTCGAATTGGTATGTTCTGTTTACCGCACAAGATAATGACATCGATGATTTTTTTAAGAGCATGTCGATTGTTAGCCACCTGACGTGCATGACTGGAGGACAGCATACTAACAACCGATTCAATCTTGTGATCATCAACACTCAAGACGTTTTCTGCAGCATGAGCACATCCGTTGTGTTGTGTAGTATTGACTAAATGACGTTTGCAATAGTCAAAGAAGTTTTTCCAGTCGGTGACCGGGTTTACAAATGTCTTCTCCTTCGACTATTTCTTTCCAAACAGCAGGCAGTAAACATCACGGTCAGACAAGCCCTTGAACATTATATATGACAAAGCGTATAGAGCGTAATATTTAGATGTGAATGTTGGATAGTGCACATGACCCACATGGATGATGATACATCAAAAAAGCGATCTAGGACACCAAGAACGTTGCTTTTACCGTAACTTAAAAGTCTTTTATTCATTTGTGACATGCGGCGTATTTTTTTTTGGTGTGAAAATGATGTGCAGGCAAATGCCTTTTTGCCTTAAGGCAGCTACGCGCCTGTATATGTTAAAATGAATATTCAAACTTATTCAAACAGTTGTTTTATTACAGAAAACAAACAAACAAACAAATAAATGTGTAGACTATATTACACAAACCTATGTTAAAACAGATGCTTTCTTCGTCCCACGTACCGTTAATTGGACAGCCTGTGTGTAACATAGATACATAGCAGTCAGTAATGTACTGTGGTATCCGTGGTCCGGTGGAACAGCGTCGGATTTGGAATAGAATTGTCCCGGGTTCGATACTCGGTCAGGCCACGTATGTAGTGTCATTGAGCAAGGCACCTCATACACATTTCTTAGTACTGGCTAACCACTTAGGTCGGCTAAGCCTGCCCAGGAATACATGTCTAAGTCCCCGAGAGGGGGTTGATATTAATGGAACAAACCTATTTTAAAACAGATGCGTTCTTCGTCCCACGTACCGTTCGACTGACACTGAGTAAACCTCGTTGCTAGGACAACATCATTGACACTGCACACATGTTCCAATTTCTTTCCAGTTGAGTACAAGTTGCCGTAGGTTACAGAAGGGGGACCGCCTTCGTTTATTGGACAGCCTGTGTGTAACATAGATATATAGCAGTCAGTGATGTACTGTGGCATCCGTGATCCAGTGGTAGAGCGTGGTCAGGCCACGTATGTAGTGTCATTGAGCAAGGCACGCATACACATTGCTTAGTACTGGTTAACCATTTAGGTCGGCTAAGCCTGCCCAGGAAAATATGTCTAGGTTCACGCAAGGGGTTTGCCATTAATGGAACATACATAATGTAATGAAGTGTATCATGTAATAACAATTAAAACGCTTAATGCAGATCATCATATCGCCGGAGAGAATGTTTATGAAAATATGAAACTTAATGCAGAGCATCATATCGCCGGAGAGAATGTTTATGAAAATATGAAACTTAATGCAGAGCATCATATCGCCGGAGAGAATGTTTATGAAAATATGAAACTTAATGCAGAGCATCATATCGCCGGAGAGAATGTTTATGAAAATATGAAACTTAATGCAGATCATCATATCGCCGGAGAGAATGTTTATGAAAATATGAAGCTAATAAATAAGACAAGTAAATATCACAGGGTGCGAAAACTGTGTAACCAAACCGGGGTTCCAATCCGGGACATATCGTATACAGGGCACACACGCTCTACCGAGTGAGCTAGCCGGGCCGCTTACACATATGAAGTTTAATAAATAGCGACCATAGTCACGTGATATGCATACAGTCAAGCCTGTCGTAAGCAGCCAACCAAGGGAATCACAGAAAGTGGCTGCTTAGCATAGGTGGTTGTTTAATAGTTTGTTTAATGGTCAAATGTATAATAAAACAACATATTGGGAATCTGGCTGCTTAATACAGGTTGGCTGCTTAATGGAGGTGACTACTAACACAGGTTTGACAGCATTGTTATTATCAGACACAACATATTTAATTTGATGTTTCATTATGTATGACAAAATTTAATCACATTTATAATTAATTTATTAATATCAGTTTTAATGCCTTGTCCTAGTTGATCATCTATTATTAGGTTTTCATAATATAACATTTCATCCTTTTTACACATAGGCCTATATGACACATTTATGTTCTATGCAGCCAATGGTATTCACTCTAAAAGTATTATTTCTTTACAAAAGTGATGTAAATCTTCACTTACATTATCTAAACTTATTTTGACATTTGCTCATACAATATCGCACTTCCTACAGCGTATCAACGAAGTGTACCATACAACGAAGTGTACCATACAACGAAGTGTACCATACAACGAAGTGTACCATACAACGAAGTGTACCATACAACGAAGTGTACCATACAACGAAATGTACCATACAACGAAATGTACCATACAATGAAGTGTACCATACAACGAAATGTACCATACAATGAAGTGTACTATACAATAACCAACGAAGTGCACCATACAATAACCAACGAAGTGCACCATACAATAACCAACGAAGTGTACAATATAACGAAGTGTAACATGCAACGAAGTGTAACATGCAACGAAGTATAACATACAATAACCAACGAAGTGCACCATACAATAACCAACGAAGTGTAACATGCAACGAAGTATAACATACAATAACCAACGAAGTGTAACATGCAACCAAGTATAACATACAATAACCAACGAAGTGCACCATACAATAACCAACGAAGTGTAACATGCAACGAAGTATAACATACAATAACCAACGAAGTGCACCATACAATAACCAACGAAGTGTACAATATAACGAAGTGTAACATGCAACGAAGTGTAACATGCAACGAAGTATAACATACAATAACCAACGAAGTGCACCATACAATAACCAACGAAGTGTAACATGCAACGAAGAATAACATACAATAACCAACGAAGTGCACCATACAATAACCAACGAAGTGTACAATACAATAACCAACAAAGTGTAACATACAATAACCAACGAAGTGCACCATACAATAACCAACGAAGTGTAACATGCAACGAAGTATAACATACAATAACCAACGAAGTGCACCATACAATAACCAACGAAGTGTAAAATACAATAACCAACGAAATGCACCATACAATAACCAACGAAGTGCACCATACAATAACCAACGAAGTGTACACTACTATTACCAACGAAGTGTACAATACAATAACCAATGAATTGTACCATACAATAACCAACGAAGTGTACAATACTATTATCAACGAAGTGTACAATACAATAACCAACGAATTGTACCATACAATAACCAACGAATTGTACCATACAATAACCAACGAAGTGTACCATACAATAACCAACGAATTGTACCAGACAATAACCAACGAAATGCACCATACAATAACCAACGAAGTGTACAATACTATTACCAACGAAGTGTACCATACAATAACGAACGATGTGCACCATACAATAACCAACGAAGTGCACCATACAATAACCAACGAGGTGTACCATACAATAACCCACGAAGTGTACCATACAATTACCAACGAAGTGCACCATACAATAACCAACGAAGTGTACCATACAATAACCAACGAGATGTACCATGCAATAACCAACGAATTGTACCATACAATAACCAACGAAGTGTACTATACAATAACCAACGAAGTGCACCATACAATAACCAACGAAGTGTACCATACAATAACCAACGAAGTGCACCATACAATAACCAACGAAGTGTACCATACAATAACCAACGATGTGTACAATACTATTGCCAACGAGGTGTACCATGCAATAACCAACGAATTGTACCATACAATAACCAACGAAGTGTACAATATAACGAAGTGTAACATGCAACGAAGTGTAACATGCAACGAAGTATAACATACAATAATCAACGAAGTGCACCATACAATAACCAACGAAGTGTAACATGCAACGAAGTATAACATACAATAACCAACGAAGTGCACCATACAATAACCATCGAAGTGTACAATACAATAACCAACAAAGTGTAACATACAATAACCAACGAAGTGCACCATACAATAACCAACTAAGTGTAACATGTAACGAAGTATAACATACAATAACCAACGAAGTGCACCATACAATAACCAACGAAGTGTAAAATACAATAACCAACGAAATGCACCATACAATAACCAACGAAGTGCACCATACAATAACCAACGAAGAGAACCATACAATAACCAACGAAGTGTACAATACTATTACCAACGAAGTGTACCATACAATAACCAATGAATTGTACCATACAATAACCAACGAAGTGTACAATACTATTACCAACGAAGTGTACCATACAATAACCAACGAAGTGTACCATACAATAACCAACGAAGTGCACCATACAATAACCAACGAAGTGTACCATACAATAACCAACGAATTGTACCATACAATAACCAACGAAATGCACCATACAATAACCAACGAAGTGTACCATACAATAACCAACGAAGTGTACCATACAATAACCAACGAAGTGCACCATACAATAACCAACGAAGTGCACCATACAATAACCAACGAAGTGTACCATACAATAACCAACGAAGTGTACCATACAATAACCAACGAAGTGCACCATACAATAACCAACGAAGTGTACCATACAATAACCAACGATGTGTACAATACTATTACCAACGAGGTGTACCATGCAATAACCAACGAATTGTACCATACAATAACCAACGAAGTGTACCATACAATAACCAACGAAGTGCACTATACAATAACCAACGAATTGTACCATAAAATAATCAACGAAGTGTACCATACAATAACCAACGAATTGTACCATACAATAACCAACGAAGTGTAGTGCACCATACAATAACCAACGAAGTGTACAATACAATAACCAACGAAATTAACCATACAATAACCAAAGAAGTGTACAATATAACGAAGTGTAACATGCAACGAAGTGTAACATGCAACGAAGTATAACATACAATAACCAACGAAGTGCACCATACAATAACCAACGAAGTGTACAATACAATAACCAACAAAGTGTAACATACAATAACCAACGAAGTGCACCATACAATAACCAACTAAGTGTAACATGTAACGAAGTATAACATACAATAACCAACGAAGTGCCCCATACAATAACCAACGAAGTGTAAAATACTATAACCAACGAAATGCACCATACAATAACCAACGAAGTGCACCATACAATAACCAACGAAGTGCACCATACAATAACCAACGAGGTGTACCATACAATAACCCACGAAGTGTACCATACAATTACCAACGAAGTGCACCATACAATAACCAACGAAGTGTACCATGCAATAACCAACGAGGTGTACCATGCAATAACCAACGAATTGTACCATACAATAACCAACGAAGTGTACCACACAATAACCAACGAAGTGCACCATACAATAACCAACGAAGTGTACCATACAATAACCAACGATGTGCACCATACAATAACCAACGAAGTGTACCATACAATAACCAACGATGTGTACAATACTATTACCAACGAGGTGTACCATGCAATAACCAACGAATTGTACCATACAATAACCAACGAAGTGTACCATACAATAACCAACGAAGTGCACTATACAATAACCAACGAATTGTACCATACAATAATCAACGAAGTGTACCATACAATAACCAACGAATTGTACCATACAATAACCAACGAAGTGTACCATACAATAATCAACGAAGTGCACCATACAATAACCAACGAAGTGCACCATACAATAACCAACGAAGTGCACCATACAATAACCAACGAAGTGTACAATACAATAACCAACGAAATTAACCATACAATAACCAAAGAAGTGTACAATATAACGAAGTGTAACATGCAACGAAGTGTAACATGCAACGAAGTATAACATACAATAACCAACGATGTACACCATACAATAACCAACGAAGTGTAACATGCAACGAAGTATAACATACAATAACCAACGAAGTGCACCATACAATAACCAACGAAGTGTACAATACAATAACAAACAAAGTGTAACACACAATAACCAACGAAGTGCACCATACACTAACCAACTAAGTGTAACATGTAACGAAGTATAACATACAATAACCAACGAAGTGCACCATACAATAACCAACGAAGTGTAAAATACTATAACCAACGAAATGCACCATACAATAACCAACGAAGTGCACCATACAATAACCAACGAAGAGAACCATACAATAACCAACGAAGTGTACACTACTATTACCAACGAAGTGTACCATACAATAACCAATGAATTGTACCATACAATAACCAACGAAGTGTACAATACTATTATCAACGAAGTGTACAATACAATAACCAACGAATTGTACCATACAATAACCAACGAATTGTACCATACAATAACCAACGAAGTGTACCATACAATAACCAACGAATTGTACCAGACAATAACCAACGAAATGCACCATACAATAACCAACGAAGTGTACAATACTATTACCAACGAAGTGTACCATACAATAACCAACGATGTGCACCATACAATAACCCACGAAGTGTACCATACAATTACCAACGAAGTGCACCATACAATAACCCACGAAGTGTACCATACAATTACCAACGAAGTGCACCATACAATAACCAACGAAGTGTACCATACAATAACCAACGAAGTGTACCATACAATAACCAACGAAGTGTACCATACAATAACCAACGAAGTGTACCATACAATAACCAACGAAGTGCACCATACAATAACCAACGAAGTGTACCATATAATAACCAACGAAGTGCACCATACAATAACCAACGAAGTGTACCATACAATAACCAACGATGTGTACAATACTATTACCAACGAGGTGTACCATGCAATAACCAACGAATTGTACCATACAATAACCAACGATGTGTACCATACAATAACCAACGAAGTGCACTATACAATAACCAACGAATTGTACCATACAATAATCAACGAAGTGTACCATACAATAACCAACGAATTGTACCATACAATAACCAACGAAGTGTAGTGCACCATACAATAACCAACGAAGTGTACAATACAATAACCAACGAAATTAACCATACAATAACCAAAGAAGTGCACAATACAATTACCAACTAAGTGTACAATACAATAACCAACAAAGTGCACCATACAATAACCAACGAAGTGCACCGTACAATAATCAACGAAGTACACCATACAATAACCAACGAAGTGTAAAATACAATAACCAACGAAGTGCACCATACAATAACCAACGATATGTGCCAAACAATAACCAACGAAATGCACCATACAATAACCAACGAAGTGCACCATACAATAACCAACGAAGTGCACCATACAATAACCAACGAAATGTGCCATACAATAACCAACGAAATGCACCATACAATAACCAACGAAATGTGCCATACAATAACCAACGAAATGCACCATACAATAACCAACGAAGTGCACCATATGCACCATACAATAACCAACGAATGCCATACAATAACCAACGAATGCACCATACAATAACCAACGAAGTGCACCATACAATAACCAACGAAGTGTAGTGCACCATACAATAACCAACGAAGTGTACAATACAATAACCAACGAAATTAACCATACAATAACCAAAGAAGTGCACAATACAATTACCAACTAAGTGTACAATACAATAACCAACAAAGTGCTCCATACAATAACCAACGAAGTACACCATACAATAACCAACGAAGTGTAAAATACAATAACCAACGAAGTGCACCATACAATAACCAACGATATGTGCCAAACAATAACCAACGAAATGCACCATACAATAACCAACGAAGTGCACCATACAATAACCAACGAAGTGCACCATACAATAACCAACGAAATGTGCCATACAATAACCAACGAAATGCACCATACAATAACCAACGAAATGTGCCATACAATAACCAACGAAATGCACCATACAATAACCAACGAAGTGCACCATATAATAACCAACGAAGTGCACCATACAATAACCAACGAAGTGCACCATACAATAACCAACGAAGTGCACCATACAATAACCAACGAAGTGCACCATACAGTAACCAACCAAGTGTACCATAAAATAACCAACGAAGTGCACCATACAATGACCAACGAAGTGCACAATAAAATAACAAACGAAATGAATATGAATGCACCATACAAAAACCAACGAAGTGCACCATACAATAACAAACGAAGTGCATCATGCAATAACCAACGAGGTGTACCATACAACGAAGTGCACCATACAACGAAGTGTACCTAAAACGAAGTGTACAAGACAACGAAGTGTACAATACAACAAAGTGTACCATACAACAAAGTGCACGATACAACGAAGTGTGCTATGCAATGAAGTGTACCATACAACGAAGTGTGCCATACAACGAAGTGCACGATACAACGAAGTGTACTATGCAGCGAAGTGTACTATACAATGAAGTGTACACTACAACGAAGTGTATCATACAACGAGGTGCACCATACAACAAAGTGTACCATACAACGAGGTGCACCATACAATGAAGTGTACCATACAACGAAGTGTACCATACAACGAAGTGCACCATACAACGAAGTGTACCATACAACGAAATGTACCATACAACGAAGTGCATACTACAACGAAGTGTATCTTACAACGAAGTGTACCATACAAAGAAGTGTACCATACAACGAAGTGTACCTGAAACGAAGTGTACAAGACAACGAAGTGTACCATACAACGAAGTGTACCATACAACGAAGTGTACCATACAACGAAATGTACCATACATCAAAGTGCACGATACAACGAAGTGTACTATGCAACGAAGTGTACCATACAACGAAGTGTACCATACAATGAAGTGTGCCATACAACGAAGTGAACTATACAATGTGGTGTACTATACAACAAAGTGCACGATACAACGAAGTGTACCATACAACAAAGTGCACGATACAACGAAGTGTACAATACAACGAAGTATACCATACAACGAAGTGTACCATACAACGAGATGCACCATACAACGAAGTGTACAATACAACGAAGTGTACAATACAACGAAATGTACCATGCAACGATGTGTATCATACAACGATGTGTATCATACAACGAAGTGTACCATACAATAACCAACGAAGTGCACCATACAATAGCCAACGAAGTGTACCATACAATAACCAACGAAATGCACCATACAATAACCAATGAAGAGCGCCATACAATAACCAACGAAGTGCACATACAATAGCCAACGAAGTGTACCATACAATAACCAACGAAATGCACCATACAATAACCAACGAAGAGCGCCATACAATAACCAACGAAGTGCACCATACAATAACCAACGAAGTGCACAACCATACAATAACCAACGAAGTGCACCATACAATAACCAACGAAGTGCACAACCATACAATAACCAACGAAGTGTACCATACAACGAAGTGCACAACCATACAATAACCAACGAAGTGCACCATACAATAACCAACCAATGAAGTGCACAACCATACAATAACCAACGAAGTGTACCATACAACGAAGTGCACAATACAATAACCAACGAGGTGTACCATACAACGAAGTGCACAATACATTAACCAACGAAGTGTACCATACAACGAAGTGCACAATACAATAACCAACGAAGTGCACCATACAATAACCAACCAAGAAGTGCACAACCATACAATAACCAACGAAGTGTACCATACAACGAAGTGCACAATACAATAACCAACGAGGTGTACCATACAATAACCAACGAAGTGTACCATAATAACCAACGACGTGCACCATACAATAACGATCGAAGTGCACCATGCAATAACCAACGAAGTGCACCATGCAATAATCAACGAAATGTACCATACAACGAAGGGCACACTACAACGAAGTGTACCATACAAAGAAGTGTACCATACAAAGAAGTGTACCATACAATGAAGTGCACGATACAACGAAGTGCATTATACAACGAAGTTTATCATATAACGAAGTGTACAATACAACGAAGTGTACCATACAGCGAAGTGTACCATACAGCCAAGTGTACCATACAACAGAGTGTACCCAACGAATTATACTGTACAACGAAGTGTACAATACAACGAAGTGTACCATACAACGACGTGAACCATACAACGATGTGTACCCAAGGACGTGTACCATACAACGAAGTGTACAATACAACGAAGTGTACCATAAAACGAAGTGCACGATACAACGAAGTGCACGATACAACGAAGTTTATCATACAACGAAGTGTACCATAGAACAATTGCGTCTAACGCTTGACTAGACTCAGAGTTCGTAACATCTATTAAAATAAAACTATAATTTCTCTCACATGTGAAATCAACACTGTCAAAAAAAGTACCTTGCTTCGGACCACAACACAATTCCATGTAACATACATGCATTTCACATAATTGACAAGTGATCTTGTAAAGCCAACATAGTCTACCAGTTACAAAAATAAACAAATACTGCTTACTGTGCTTTTACTGGCATTTCTTGAGTGCACCATATTAACGAAGCACCTGTTATTGCCAGCGAAGACGTGTCTTGCAAACAAATTCGAAAACAGGTGGCGTACGAAAATATGGCGATTGGCGGTAAATGCATTTGTCAGTAGAGGATATATAGCGAAAACTAGAACATCAATTTAACTCACTTGATAAACAGCTATACATATATATTCACATTAAGTAATGTGGGGGTTTAGATTGTAACTGACCAAAAGCACAAACGTAATGTTCGATTATGTTGATTAACTAAATTGTGAGTTATAAAATTGCTACTTTAGAAAAGTATTTGCATTTATCTCCTTAGCAGCTAATGTCTCTATTAGCGTTTGTCCCTTCAGGTGGAATTGCAATAGTATAATTCATATGGAAGTTTATCCTAGTGTTTAGTAAACAACCATTTATAGAGATATTTGTGATTTTATTAAAAATATCCATAAAGGGAGATCATTTACAAATAGTAATTGACAAAAGCAGGTTCGTTTAAGGGCATATTTTCCGAATTTTACTTTTACCGTAATAATGTGTTATTAGTTTAAACTTGATTTACTTTACAACGATTGCGAAGCAAGTTTTAATAACTTATACTAATCACTCTCGTTGGCGTGGATGAAAGCATATATATATATATGGTCATTCGTGTGTGAGTCCCCGGAGAAAGCCCACATGTCTGATCTGGCGACCACCGTACCATCTCACATGTTTTCCGGTCCGAGGATGGAACATGGGTTGCATTCGCGCTAACAACTGCATTTTGGCGCTTTAACGTTTTAGATACATTAGTTCAACTTTCACGGAGAATCGTGTTCAGCGAGAGGGCCACATATATGAATGTCATCATAAAAGCTAACTACACTGACATTATACATAGTTTAGAGGAAGCCTTAAGTAATGTTATGCTGCTTTTTACGTTAATTTCATACGATTGATAACAAATAATCAAATAACAAGAGGAAGTTGTGTTCTTCAGTTTAAGATTGGAATTTATCTCATCGAGTGAGCTCCGAAATGATGAACATACTCTGTTTTGGAGCTCACGAGACACACCTTTGCTACCAGGATGACCTCTCACGAGACACACCTTTGCTACCAAGATGACCTCTCTTCGGATTTACCTATTCTTCTGGAAATCCGGAAGATGAATAATTAATTCTGCTAATTGCTGATAAGTATTAATTCCGAAATTAGAATATCGTATTCGCACCGTGCAGAAACTAGAAATACGTTTTGATAGCCGGACATTTATTAATGTGGCATGCTACAACTGCGCTCGGGAGATGGCAAGTTACGACTTTAAGCAAGTCACTAAACTGATCAAAAATAATTAGACACAATACTCTGATTACCAGATGAAAGACATTTCTTGCCGTCAGCAAGTGGCTTATCGCAATCTCCTTTCTCTGGACAGTTTTCACACTCGTCGTTTTCATTCTGAAAATTAAGCAAAAGATCTCAATATAAGCTATAACATTTGTCTTTCATTTATTTATTGGCGAATAAAACATGGTTTTGAGTTCTGACGCGTAGGAATTACAAACGTAGGCCCTAGGCTTAAGGGTTACTCCGGCGCTCAAAACGACCAACAATGTTTTATTGTGAAATTATATCATATGTCACGCCAAATTTTTATGTTACCAGTGGATCACCGAGCTGTAGGATCATTTGTCACATATCACATATTTCACAAATGTGTTACAACGACGATTGTATTCTTCACATAAGTGACAAATGTAACGCACACACATTATAGGATCGTGGCACTATCCAATATCTACCCTGGAAATCATATTTGCTATCCTCGATAGAGCTTGGCATTAGTGTGGATGTTATTCATACTGTCTCACAATTGATTAAGGTTAACTTATAAGACTGATAAATCCAAGATGGCGTCCTAAATGAGTGCCCTGGACGAAAATGACCATATCCCCATTTCTAGCTTATATATAATGTAATGTAATACGTGATTTGTGGGTATTGCATTCATTTCTGATCAATGAATTATGCTAATACGAAAGTAAATAGATGAAGCCAAACATTGTGCATACATTTCACATGAAACCTTTTTTTGTTCAACAACTTCATACACACAATGAACTGCAAAAGCATAATATACTATAGCAAACATTACATACTATCAGCATAATAACTATGGCGACTCAGAAAATATGGTTATAAAATCACATCATTTCCAGGAAACGGCAATACCAGTTTTAAATGATTTTACGTTTCTTGAAAGTATACAATGATTATCCTGATCACAAATATACTTCTAGAAAATTACGTTTTAGAAAACAGGTATTTGTTAATTTTTGAAACGAAGTGAATTTTGTTTTCCAAGCATTGTTATGATTCATGTACCTTGGATTCATGTACCTTGGATTCATGTACCTTGGATTCATGTACCTTGGATTCATGTACCTTGGATTCATGTACCTTGGATTCATGTACCTTGGATTCATGTACCTTGGATTCATGTACCTTGGATTCATGTACCTTGGATTCATGTACCTTGTATTCATGTACCTTGGATTCATGTACCTTGGATTCATGTACCTTGGATTCATGTACCTTGGATTCATGTACCTTGGATTCATGTACCTTGGATTCATGTACCTTGGATACATGTACCTTGGATTCATGTACCTTGGATTCATGTACCTTGGATTCATGTACCTTGGATTCATGTACCTTGGATTCATGTACCTTGGATTCATGTACCTTGGATTCATGTACCTTGGATTCATGTACCTTGGATTCATGTACCTTGGATTCATGTACCTTGGATTCATGTACCTTGGATTCATGTACCTTGGATTCATGTACCTTGGATTCATGTACCTTGGATTCATGTACCTTGGATTCATGTACCTTGGATTCATGTACCTTGGATTCATGTACCTTGGATTCATGTACCTTGGATTCATGTGGATTCATGTACCTTGGATTCATGTACCTTGGATTCATGTGGATTCATGTACCTTGGATGCATGTACCTTGGATACATGTACCTTGGATTCATGTACCTTGGATTCATGTACCTTGGATACATGTACCTTGGATTCATGTACCTTGGATTCATGTACCTTGGATGCATGTACCTTGGATACATGTACCTTGGATTCATGTACCTTGGATTCATGTACCTTGGATACATGTACCTTGGATTCATGTACCTTGGATTCATGTACCTTGGATGCATGTACCTTGGATACATGTACCTTGGATTCATGTACCTTGGATTCATGTACCTTGGATTCATGTACCTTGGATTCATGTACCTTGGATTCATGTACCTTGGATTCGTGTACCTTGGATTCATGTACCTTGGATTCATGTACCTTGGATTCATGTACCTTGGATTCATGTACCTTGGATTCATGTACCTTGGATTCATGTACCTTGGATTCATGTACCTTGGATTCATGTACCTTGGATACATGTACCTTGGATTCATGTACCTTGGATTCATGTACCTTGGATTCATGTACCTTGGATACATGTACCTTGGATTCATGTACCTTGGATACATGTACCTTGGATTCATGTACCTTGGATACATGTACCTTGGATTCATGTACCTTGGATTCATGTACCTTGGATTCATGTACCTTGGATTCATGTACCTTGGATTCATGTACCTTGGATTCATGTACCTTGGATTCATGTACCTTGGATACATGTACCTTGGATTCATGTACCTTGGATACATGTACCTTGGATACATGTACCTTGGATTCATGTACCTTGGATTCATGTACCTTGGATTCATGTACCTTGGATTCGTGTACCTTGGATTCATGTACCTTGGATTCATGTACCTTGGATTCATGTACCTTGGATTCATGTACCTTGGATTCATGTACCTTGGATTCATGTACCTTGGATTCATGTACCTTGGATTCATGTACCTTGGATTCATGTACCTTGGATTCATGTACCTTGGATTCATGTACCTTGGATTCATGTACCTTGGATACATGTACCTTGGATTCATGTACCTTGGATACATGTACCTTGGATTCATGTACCTTGGATTCATGTACCTTGGATTCATGTACCTTGGATTCATGTACCTTGGATTCATGTACCTTGGATTCATGTACCTTGGATTCATGTACCTTGGATTCATGTACCTTGGATTCATGTACCTTGGACCTTGGATACATGTACCTTGGATTCATGTACCTTGGATTCATGTACCTTGGATTCATGTACCTTGGATTCATGTACCTTGGATTCATGTACCTTGGATTCATGTACCTTGGATTCATGTACCTTGGATTCATGTACCTTGGATACATGTACCTTGGATTCATGTACCTTGGATTCATGTACCTTGGATACATGTACCTTGGATTCATGTACCTTGGATTCATGTACCTTGGATTCATGTACCTTGGATTCATGTACCTTGGATTCATGTACCTTGGATACATGTACCTTGGATTCATGTACCTTGGATTCATGTACCTTGGATTCATGTACCTTGGATTCATGTACCTTGGATTCATGTACCTTGGATTCGTGTACCTTGGATTCATGTACCTTGGATTCATGTACCTTGGATTCATGTACCTTGGATTCATGTACCTTGGATTCATGTACCTTGGATACATGTACCTTGGATTCATGTACCTTGGATTCATGTACCTTGGATACATGTACCTTGGGTTCATGTAGCTTGGATTCATGTACCTTGGGTTTAGTAAGAAATATCATACAATTCATTTCATTATTTGCTGACCTGAATTTAAATATGGGTTTAGTAAGAAATTGCATTATATACTGACTTGAATTCAAACAATATTCCCTCTTCTCTGGAGATTTCAAACAAATAGTAAACATTGCATATATTTTACAAGCTCACATACAAAGTTTATGACACATATAATATACAATACAACTACCTAATGTGTCGAGAAGAATGTTAATTTCAGAAAGTGCATCACCTAATGTAGGCGGTCCAGTGAGTGGGTCAATCCCTAGCTACAAGGCCTCAGCTACACATATGACACCCTCTCCGAAACACACATATACATAATATACCAGTTGTATATACAATAAAAAATATTTTTATCTTCTACATTAAGCTATAATAGTTTTCATAATAGTGTCCATAAATAAGATAAGTCGTTTAAGTTCATTAGGACTTTCACTTGATAACAAAGCTCCACATTTTAAGATATTAGGGCGGTTAAGTGCAGTAAAATGCCATTAAGTACTTTTTCCTGTGGTCGTTAAATTGTGCACATATCAATAAATAGTGAAATTCGTCTCCAATATCACTACAATAAATACACTTTCGTTCGTTTGATTGAATTCCTCTCCACCACCCAACCTCAATAGGCAAATGGTGATATATCTACCTTGTTGGAAATTATTTTTAAAACAGTTTGTACATGTTTGTATGTGATGCTTGTTCAATGCCAGCGTGCCAAGTTTGAATGAAAACATCCTTTAGCTTTTGATAACTAGACTCAATTAATCATTTAGCGTTTATAATCTTTTGACTGTACCAAATTCCAGAGTAACCAGATGAGTATAGAATCTCTTTTATGTTATCCATATTGTGATTTTAATCTATTTGATGCATGTAGTTCGTACATCATTTTATATACTTTAGAAAGCTTAGGTTGTTGATTATCATTAGCAAGTTACAACAGTTTTGTCCAAAAAGAAATAACTTTGTTTTTGATGTCTACTATCAACGGGGTTATATCAGTTCCCCCATATATCATATAAGATGGGGAGATCTGTTTAGGTTAAATACATATTTATAGAATTTAAGTTGTACTATCTCTATAACTTTAACATTCCCGTAACCCCAGATTTCACTGCCATATAGTATTATTGACTTTAGAGTTTATTTAAAAAAAGATCGATTTGTACACCAAATGGAAGTGATAAAAACTTCATCTTACGCAGAAGGGAAAACAGTGTCTTATTTGCCTGTTCTGCAATATATTTCTTCGTTTTCATAAATGAAACACGTCTTGTAAAATAGAGTCATTGATATTTGTAGTTATCGACTAGTTCAATAATGTCGTCTCCAATTTTAAAAACACCGTTACTTGGTGGTCTACTTTTGCTAAAAACTATTACCTTCGTTTTACTAGCATTTATAGTGAGCTTCCAATTATTACAATATACTCTAAAGTTGTCGAGTGCGTGTTTGCATGTCATGTTCATTATCACTAAAAATAACCGTATCATCAGCATATAGTAAAACAAACACATTGAGGAATACATGAGCATCATCAATGTCTACGTGCATATTTACACCATTTATATCATGTCTATTTAAATATTCTTCCAGATCATTCAGGAAAATACTGAAAAGAAAAGAAGACAAATGTTCTCCCTGTCTGACACCATTTAAGCAATTGAAAAGGTTTCCTTACTCTATCAAGCTTATATTGTTTTGGGTTTGCATTTGTCAACATTTTCAGCTTCCTTACTCTATCAAGCTTACACTGATTTTGGGTTTGCATTTGTCAACATTTTCAGTTTCCTTACTCTATCAAGCTTACACTGATTTGGGTTTGCATTTGTCAACATTTTCAGTTTCCTTACTCTATCAAGCTTTCAACATTTTCAGTTTCCTTACTCTATCAAGCTTACACTGATTTGGGTTTGCATTTTCAACATTTTCAGTTTCCTTACTCTTATTAAGCTTATATTGTTTTGGGTTTGCATTTTCAACATTTTCAGTTTCCTTACTCTATCAAGCTTATATTGTTTCTGTGACTGTCTCAGTGAATCTTTTTGTTGTGTACGGACCTGTTTAAGCAATGTTTTATAATAGTCAGTTTTGTATCTATTATATGCTCTTCTTGTTTTATGATAGTTTAGTTTATTTTATTAAATTCCAGTAGGCTTTCAAGCCCATGAGGACATACATACATATTATATACAGTTAGCGAACAGTGCAAACATAATGCATACATTTTATACAAATGAGCTCCCACAGCCATTTATATGTATATCTATGTAATATTTATCTGACATGTGTCTTATAATTAATGCTTCTTTATTTCTAACAAGGAGAAGGTCAAAAGACGCAACAAAACCAAACATACAAAGTTGTTGCACAGTTGTATAGTTGTATAACATGGCCGATCAATAAACACTTCGTACGATATAAATTTCTCGCCCTTTGACATGTTCTATTAAGCCGTGGTTTGGCGATTATTGTATGCCATTCCAAAGGACAGTTTGAACAGTTTGAACAGTTTTCAAAAACGTTGCATATATCTATAACTATATTATTTATCCCCGATGGACTGAAATCCATTTCAGCGATCATGTTGTCTAATGTATTTTCAATATATGCGACCTTTGTGATATCAACATGTTCAGAAAATAACCCCGCTTTATCACCATTCCAGTGCTTAGGATAAGACGTTTGTTCAAATGTGTGATTAGTTTCATTCTGTGAAAACATAGTTTTTATTGTAAGTGAGATTGGGCAATGCACATCAGAATATAGACTGCAAAAGTCTTCTATACGCAAATTTATAATATTTTAGTTTAAACAATATTTATTTCTTTGAATATACATAGTCTAGTATACATAATATGTACATACATGTAGGATTGAGGAGAAAGTAACTTGCTTATATGGTTACCTCTTTCTTAAATAATTATACTATTTTTTATATACGAATGATGTTGATAGAAAACAGTCCACTGTATTCATGGTAATCTGATCATATTCTTCCATTTAGAATAAATAAATTATTTTTTACATAATTATATCTGTCATATATATTTGTTTGTCTAAATTGAGGTACATTATATAAATTGAAATTTCTTATTATTTCAACATGTTCACTTTGCACAAGTTCTAGGTCATACAATTCTGAAATAAAATCATCTATTTGTACATAAACGGAACTATTACCGCATCTGGAGTTATAATCTCCAAAAAGCAGTACGTGTTTATCACCAGAGCAGTATCTAAATATTTCATTTTGGAATTTAATGTGCACTTTATGAACCAACTGGTATAAACAACACCGCATTTTAGGTCTTCGGAACCTGGACTGTGTAATCCGTAAATACATTTGGATATTGTAAAAAGGTGTACAATGTTACAGCTACAATTCGTATCGATTGCTACAAACGGTGATAAGTCATTTTTAATTAAAAGTGCAAGACCGCCTGAGCGATAGTGTGATAGTGTTTGCCTGTTGATAATATGCACTTCGAATACAGTAACTTTAATTTCATCGGTTACATATATTTTTGTTTCTTGCAACCCCACAACGTCATATGCAGATAAAAATGGAACAAATTCAGGGATTCGTAGATTTGAGCTTAAACCACATACATTTAGTGATAAGATCTTAAGCTTACTAATGTTTACATTTACTTCAGATAACGTCTGGCTAATATTTTTCGCTCGTTCGTAATTATCTCTATTGTTCGGCGACTGCCGTCTCCAGTTAATCCCTATGCATTACTGTCAGTAACTGTGGTTTCTGTCGCAATTCCCCGTGCCGCAGATGCTATATGATCGCTATTATCGCTCGGACCCGCTTGATCGTTTGCCCTTGTAGCTGTATTTGGTGGTATTTGAGTCAATATTGGGTTAATCATTAATACACTGTTGCTGTCTCAATCGCTGTCCGTCCGAATCGCTGTCCGAATCACTGTCCGAATCTGCATCTCTTTGCTTTTTCAGTACAGCCTCTGTATCTAATGGGGGGATATACTTTTGTTTTACCCGCCAGTGATTCTCGTCGAGTTGGCGTATTTAACAGTGAGGTTGAATTTAGAGCACTAAACTGGTTATGTAGCGGTATGCTAAATCTCTCACATACAGGTTGCTTATAATGTATGGGTTTGTTTCGCACAAATGTTCTGGTCCACTGCATGCTGCTATTATTGGTACGTTCATACCGCATGTTCTGTTTCTATTTGTATTGATTTGGTTTGAATGCATGTCCGTGTTTAGTCTTTCGTTGTTTTGAATGCTTGTAGTGTTTCTGTAGTCTCGAGTAGCATAGTTATTTCTATTTTCGTTGCTTTGCTATTTATGTATAACCTGTCTCTCACCAACTTTGTTTGATGGGATTGTACGTGCCTCCTTTGCGATTTTGTATAAATCATTCATCTTGCTTTCCATTTCTTGAGGAAACTGCTCTCTCACATTATAATGTTTATCAATGCGCTAGGGACCATGTATCTCACATACTCTCTCTGTCCTTATGAACTAAGATGCACATGTATACACATATAAGTAATACTTATTAAAATACATTTACAATATCTTACCACAGCGTCTGTTGAATTTCTATTAACTACGATATTTATGAAACCATTTTGGGTTTATTTGAACCTCAATAATATTCTATTAGCTTATCTGTTGTTGACGAGCTTTAATATTGTCCGTGATTGCCCAGTGAGAACATTCGGTCTGCTTCTCTGTCTTTATGATTTGGGCCGATGCTAAAGAGAGTGTTGCAGAGGGAACCAGTCTAGGATAATTCATTCGAATATGCAAGGGAGGTTATCCATTTTTATTGCTAGTAAAATAGGGCACGGATGGCTTCCCGTCAAACCCTATAGTATTATTATCCTATTCGGTTTAGTTCGACTATAAAAACTGTAGGAATGGTTAGGGTGCAGGCGGCACTTCCTTCAACACCCATTAACATTGTCCACTGATGGGAGAGCTTAGTGTTTTAGAACTTTACCGATAAAACTAAACGGCTTGTCTGTTTGATTTAACTTCATGTATTAGTAAAGTGATTACTTAGACGTGTATTAGAGAAAATAGAAAATGTGTTTACTGACTTATTGGTTCATTTAGTCCAACTTGAAAGCGTGTCAGGTGTACCCAAAGTCGAATCTAGGGGTTGGTAACCACCTCTTTAGTCTCAGTACTCGGGTGTGTGCACATGTGTGTCAACCGGATAGGGCTTGAGGTCAATTTCAGGTCTTGTTGGGGTGACATACTCTACTATACGCATAACACACAATTGAGATCGGCTACATTTACAATGTACATCAGAGTAATCTGAAATCTATGTCAAACATTACTATGTCTATTTCATAAGAGAATCCTGTCCTAATTATTGTCAGGAAAGATATTCGAAATACCCATCAGTGAGAGGATTAGTCTTCAACAAGCAATACATGCAATTCTTTCATACTATAATATATTCATACACATAAAACAGACACAACGATTGGACATATACAAACAACTCTAACTTTAATATGTGATATGTATTCACGGACAATTTTCTCGGGTAACATAGGCTATTTCCGCCTTCTTTACAATGACTTATACTAGAACAAGGCCATTATCTCATGTAGTCCCAGTAATATCTATGGAGGTGGGATAGATATGGCAACAACTTATCCACTGCATGGTAGCTAAATGGCTGTCATTTGTATGGAGATATAATAGTTTATTAACTTAAATATCTATGAAGGAAAGGGCTAAAAACGTATGTTAAGACATATGTATAAATTAAAAACTGTGACATTCTCCTCTGGCAGGGGAAAATGGCTCCTGATATTTCTCTACTCTAATCTACATGTAAGAAAAATACATTATGTACAATACAATATCTATCCAACCAGTATTACTAACGACTTACTGACAATTGAATTTTAAAACTATTTGGAATTATTCCCAAATAAACCAAATTTAAATCTGAATGAAATTTATTGCAAAATATTAGTCGAAATATCTCACAATTAAACAAATCATTTCAAATTGATATCACTAATTAATTTCATGCATAGCTTCTGATGTCCTCTAATAGCACTACCCGAACACATGCAACATATATACTGATGAAATTACTGTTGTTGATCTTCTCAACTATTCTGAAATAATGGTCATAGCTTGAAAGGGATGTGTATGTTAAAACATGTACATATATATATATACATATAAAGGTATATCTCGAAAATTAAAGGTGTATCTCCAGACTTCCAGATCTTAATGGTAAATCTCCAGACTTCCTGAATGTTACCATTAATATCTGGAAGTCTGGAGATACACCTTTAATTTTCGAGATATACCTTTATATGTATATATATATGTACATATTTTAATATATATATATAGTGTCTCCGTGGCCTAGTGGTTCAGCCACCTGTCTAAGGAGTGGTGGAAGGTTCACACATTGTCAGGAGCTCATTCTGATATGACAGGTATGTGAACAGCCAGCTAGTTAAATAATATCTACTAGTTGCCTAGTAGCCTGACGCCTTGTTGGCAAGGATATGGTTCGTGAAATACTGTCTTCATAAGAAGTGTCTCATGATTCAGATATGGTTTGCCCTTTCAATATATGTTGTAATAATATAATAAGCAAGCACTTTTATATAATGTATGCAATATAATATTTATTGTAGATTGTGCGCCGATTAACAACAAGAAAAACAATTAACATACATAACTCAAACTGTCTGTATTTATATTATTAAATATATAGTTCTGTTTAAACTGTCTGAATTTATATTATTAAATATATAGTTCTGTTTAAACTGTCTGAATTTATATTATTAAATATATATTTCTGTTCAAACTGACTGGCCACAATTTCTAATAACGGTTTCTATCATATAATTATATTCGTTTTAAAATCAGTTTCAAAATAAGATTTGCAGTAAAGAAAAATCTATTATTTTAAATATTTTAATGTACTTGAACACTGTTGGAAAATATATACAGTTATTTTGCCTAGGTTAATCTTTTTCATTAGACTATGTTCCTAGCTCCAATTCTCCGTAGAAACCATCAACACAATGCAATTAATGTGCGTACATCACTTTTAGAATGATTTATTAATAGTGGTGGCATAAAAAACTGGGCACTCGAGTGCAGCGCAATTTGTTCTTTTAAACAGAAATATATCGTTAAATAACATACCATGTCCCAGTCCACTTTCTTTCCAAATACAAATCCGCGTCTCAATTGTACAGAAATATATCGTTAAATAACATACCTTGTCCCAGTCCACTTTCTTTCCAAATACAAATCCGCGTCTCAATTGTACAGAAATATATCGTTAAATAACATACCTTGTCCCAGTCCACTTTCTTTCCAAATACAAATCCGCGTCTCAATTGTACAGAAATATATCGTTAAATAACATACCTTGTCCCAGTCCTCTTTCTTTCCAAATACAAATCCGCGTCTCAATTGTACAGAAATATATCGTTAAATAACATACCTTGTCCCAGTCCACTTTCTTTCCAAATACAAATCCGCGTCTCAATTGTACAGAAATATATCGTTAAATAACATACCATGTCCCAGTCCACTTTCTTTCCAAATACAAATCCGCGTCTCAATTGTACAGAAATATATCGTTAAATAACATACCTTGTCCCAGTCCACTTTCTTTCCAAATACAAATCCGCGTCTCAATTGTACAGAAATATATCGTTAAATAACATACCTTGTCCCAGTCCACTTTCTTTCCAAATACAAATCCGCGTCTCAATTGTACAGAAATATATCGTTAAATAGCATACCTTGTCCCAGTCCTCTTTCTTTCCAAATACAAATCCGCGTCTCAATTGTACAGAAATATATCGTTAAATAACATACCATGTCCCAGTCCTCTGTCGTTCCAAATACAAATCCGGGTCTCAATTGTACAGAAATATATCGTTAAATAACATACCATGTCCCAGTCCTCTTCTTCCAAATACAAATCCGGTCTCAATTGTACAGCAATATATCGTTAAATAACATACCTTGTCCCAGTCCACTTTCTTTCCAAATACAAATCCGCGTCTCAATTGAACATAAATATATCGTTAAATAACATACCTTGTCCCAGTCCACTTTCTTTCCAAATACAAATCCGTGTCTCAATTGTACAGAAATATATCGTTAAATAACATACCATGTCCCAGTTCTCTTTCTTTCCAAATACAAATCCGGGTCTCAATTGTACAGAAATATATCGTTAAATAGCATACCATGTCCCAGTCCTCTTTCTTTCCAAATACAAATCCGGGTCTCAATTGTACAGAAATATATCGTTAAATAACATACCATGTCCCAGTTCTCTTTCTTTCCAAATACAAATCCGCGTCTCAATTGTACAGAAATATATCGTTAAATAACATACCATGTCCCAGTCCTCTTTCTTTCCAAATACAAATCCGCGACTCAATTGTACAGCCTGATCCAAGTCCACGATGACATCAGCATTAGTAGGCTTCACCCCGAGCAAGAAACATGCCATAGAATGTCTCGCATAGTTAATATAGTTGCATTGCCGACGTAGTTGGCACTGCTCTATGCATTTATAAACCGCGATTTTTGTCACGACGTCTATATTGTAGATCTCAAAATTACTATAAGTACCTATCTCTATTGCCTTACTAAAATAAAACTTTGGAAGGACTGCACAGGAATAACCATGGATATAGATAATGATAAGTAACCACGAATAACGTTCCATATTAACAATGTAGCTATATCTATATCACGAAGTCTCCTACTTGTCCTACGTATCGCCACTACCGGTTGCTCCTGCTTGTTATTGTATCTAACATCATTTATAACGATCGCTGATGTGAGCAGCTAACGTACGATATTACACCAGGGACTTTCTCAAAGCTATTTATATATATGTGCAGATTGTGGATTTAAAAAAAGGCCAAGCACATATGCTAGTTTGTGTTTGGTTTAACATATTTATTCCACTATATACATTCACAAAACAATACATGCACACAAAATCAAAGCATAGGAAAGGATCAAAACGGAAGCAGAGCTTATATAGTTTCTCTCCTTGCAGTTCAAAATACACAGTACTATTTTGGACGGTGTGGAGCTAATACATGTATACCAAATGTGCATATTGCTTAGAAATGACAGGAATATAATACCGGTAAGAAAGCAGAAGAAAGAGAAGATATTTGAGAATGTAGCGCAGGCAGACAGGGGTAAAATCATCAAGTGCACGTCTTATATACATGGGGTCTTATATGTATGGTGTTTCACTCAAAGAATCGTTTTGTATCACGAATGAAGTTATGGACATATTCAAATATTATTTTGTTGATGTCACCTGTCAGGGTCTCCTCGCCATGTAGGATAGTATGCAGATTAGCAGTATGGCATAATCTTAGCACATTGTGTAGGAATTCAATTCGAATATTAGAATAGTATGTACATTGTGTTTGGGCATATAAATAAAAATAAACTTCATTCTCATTCTTTGACTTTGTTCAATTTCTCTGATTTATTTCATTATATCGCAAATATATCCAAAATATTTCATTATTCACAAATCTATCTGATTGATTTCATTATTCACAAATCTATCTGATTTATTTCATTATTCACAAATCTATCTGATTTATTTCATTATTCACAAATCTATCTGATTTATTTCATTATATCGCAAACCTAATCAGAATCAGTGGAGTGGTCAAAGCTCACTCCAAGCCCTATCATCAATTTAGGACATTTTTCTTAGAACTTTTTAAAATTCAAGCAGATTCGTCCGGATAATGTCTGCAAGTGGCCGTTTTCTACGCCTGGGCGTCCGTCCATCGGGTTGTGGAGCAGCCTGGCCATCGGGTTGTGGAGCAGGAACAGACTGACCATCTGGTTGTGGAGCAGGAGCAGCCTGACCATCGGGTTGTGGAGCAGGAACAGACTGACCATCGGGTTGTGGAGCAGGAACAGACTGACCATCGGGTTGTGGAGCAGGAACAGACTGACCATCGGGTTGTGGAGCAGGAACAGACTGACCATCGGGTTGTGGAGCAGGAACAGCATGACCATCGGGTTGTGGAGCAGGAACAGACTGACCATCGGGTTGTGGAGCAGGAACAGACTGACCATCGGGTTGTGGAGCAGGAACAGACTGACCATCGGGTTGTGGAGCAGGAACAGACTGACCATCGGGTTGTGGAGCAGGAACAGACTGACCATCGGGTTGTGGAGCAGGAACAGACTGACCATCGGGTTGTGGAGCAGGAACAGACTGACCATCGGGTTGTGGAGCAGGAACAGACTGACCATCGGGTTGTGGAGCAGGAACAGACTGACCATCGGGTTGTGGAGCAGGAACAACATGACCATCGGGTTGTGGAGCAGGAACAGCATGGCCATCGAGTTATGGAGCAGGAACGGACTGACCATCGGGTTGTGGAGCAGGAACAGATTGACCATCGGGTTGTGGAGCAGGAACAGACTGACCAACGGGTTGTGGAGCAGGAACAGACTGACCATCGGGTTGTGGAGCAGGAACAGACTGACCATCGTGTTGTGGAGCAGGAACAGCATGGCCATCGGGTTGTGGAGCAGGAACAGCATGGCCATCGGGTTGTGGAGCAGGAACAGCATGACCATCGGGTTGTGGAGCAGGAACAGCATGACCATCGGGTTGTGGAGCAGGAACAGCATGACCATCGGGTTATGGAGCAGGAATTATATGCGAGCATGATCAATGAATCTACAGAAAAAAATAACTGGGCAAACAATGTTAAGTCACTGCTAGATAATTATGGATTCTCTAATGTATGTAATAATCATTCACTTGTAAATTCCAAAACTTTCCATATTGTCTTTAAAAATATAATACTTGATGTGTTGAAAGCAGCATTACATCGTAATAAAGGATGTTTTGGGTAAAATATAAATATTAATGTGTGTGTGTTTACAAAAATCGAAATAGTCGCTCAGAAACGATAAAATTCCACTAAATTTAAACCGTCGTATACGCGAATTATCAACACACTAAATGTAAACACGCATAGCGCGCATACGTGAAACAACATAGGATGTAGAAAACAACGTATAATATATTTTTAACATGAAAGACTATCTATCTTCCTCTAATGTCGAACCTCTCACGGGGATGTAGACATGTCCCTAAAATACTTAGCTAACAGAGGTATGAATCAACATATCAAGTCATTTAATTAAAAAAGGACAACGTGGGACAAATGGGGACGATACATTCCGAATGTAAACAAGTGCGGACGATGCGTTCCGGTTGTAAACAAGTGCGTGATCGATCGACTCGGAAAGTCCTATTTTCGGTTTTGAGTTTGTTTTATCGCAAAAGAACAATGTTTATCAAATGAACATAAGCATACAAAGTATAATGTTAGAATGTGTAGCAGCATTGCTACCCATACGTAAAAATTGAATTTTTCGAATATCTGTATATGCTTTAAGCAAACTTGGTTTCAAGCTATATCTACCACAGGGATTCGGCACGTTTGGGCGTACTAGTATATATATACCACCACAACCCCACACCCACACCCAAAAAAAAAAAAAAAAACAAAACAAAAAAACAAAACAAACCCAAAAACGTACTAGTATATATATTTAAGTACAGGGATTCTACTCTGTGGGATGTCAGATTTCGCATCGATCAGTAAAATGGCCCTATCTGAAACAATTTTGTACAAATCTATCCAAATATAACGCCTATCCCGAGTCTTTATATTGTTCTTCAAATAAAACACAACTTTAAGCTGCGTGCATGTATACTTTGCAAACAATTGCCACAGACATTGGCCATAGCAGGTCACATTTCCATACTAGGACACGGGTTCTGTCAGCAACAAAATTTTTTTTTCGACGGGATAGTTTTAACTGTGAATAACATTATCAATAAAATGTGTTTCCACTAACGTGTAGGTTTATTTGGCAAAAATGTACATCAAAAAGAGATTTCGTAGAATTTTTCAATTTGTTTTGAAAATTTCTAAAGCGGCGCAATTCGCATTGAAACGAGCGTTCTGATTGGATTATTAGAATGTAACAAGATGTTCGTTTTTTATTATAAGAATAATCATAATCCAATCAGAACGCTCGTAGAAGATTATCGTCACATAAGCTACAAATTGAAGTTGGTCGCTATGCACATCAGAGGGTTGATATACCACAGCGGTAATGTACTATGTGCAATACTGCAGCTATTGAAGACGAATATCATTTTGCATGTGTCTGTACCCTTTACAGTAATCAAAGAAATACCTATATTAAAGCATACTATTCTAGACGACCCAGTATTTACACATTTATTGATCTAATGAAATCTAACAATGCTAAAAGAAATCTATATAGGTTCATAACTGAAGCTTTCCTTTTAAGAAACTCTGTAATTAATCAAATAACTTAGATTATTATTATAATTAACACAATGCACTACTACAAACTAGTGTAAACTAGTGCAGACACCACATTGTTCTAACTAATTTGTTTAATATGTATGTGGAACTTTGCATTACGTGTTGCGATTGTTCGAACTTCCTGGGTCTCCTTAGTTGATGGGTGTTCGTCCACACACTATGTCTGTCTGTCTGTCTGTCTGTCTGTCTGTCTGTCTGTCTGTCTGTCTGTCTGTCTGTCTGTCTGTCTGTCTGTCTGTCTGTCTGTCTGTCTGTCTGTCTGTCTGTCTGTCTGTCTGTCTGTCTCTGTCTGTCTGTCTGTCTGTCTGTCTGTCTGTCTGTCTGTCTGTCTGTCTGTCGTCTGTCTGTCTGTCTGTCTGTCTGTCAAAATTTACGAATACTCGAATATCATTTTGCTATTCGATACTCGGACGTTTTCCCGAGTACTCAAGTGTTTGAGTGCTCGCGCGCGTGTGTGTGCTCGCGCGCGTGTGTGTGTGCTCGCGCGCGCGTGCGTGTGCTCGCACGCGTGCGTGTATGGCGTGGCATGCGTGCGCTCCGCTGGTTTGCAGACGGAAAGTTGTCTTGTATTCTAGATCTAATAAGTGTTTTGTAAGTTGAATGGGAATCGCATACAACTATATTCGTACGTTTTGTTTTCTTTTATACCTGATATACATACATACATACATATAGAAATATACGTGAACCAATAAAGCAGCGTACGTCAAGCAATATCACATATTTCAACAATGACTGCTTCAAGCGTAGTGTGGGAGTCGTGATAGCGCACAATACCCAGTTGAGAATAAATAGTTAAAACATGATTAATTAACTCCGGTGATTCAAAACGGTGCTTGTGAAATTGAATGCCTAGTGTTGCATGTTGTATAGTTACAATGGGTTTACAAAGAGCTAAATGTTAAAAATGAATCCAAGCATTCTAAAACAATAATAAATGACAAAGAAGAATCTAAGCACATTCCAACAAGTTAAATAGCAAAGATGAATCTAAGCATTCTAAAAACCTAAATGACAAAGATGAATCTAAGCATTCTAAAAACCTGAATGACAAGATGAATCTAAGCATTCTAAAAACCTAAATGACAAAGATGAGTCTAAGCATTCTAAAAGCCTGAATGACAAAGATGAATCTAAGCATTCTAAAAATCTGAATGAAAAAGATGAATCTAAGCATTCTAAAAACCTGAATGACAAAGATGAATCTAAGCATTCTAAAAACCTAAATGACAAAGATGAATCTAAGCATTCTAAAAACCTGAATGACAAAGATGAATCTAAGCATTCTAAAAACCTAAATGACAAAGATGAATCTAAGCATTCTAAAAGCCTAAATGACAAAGATGAATCTAAGCATTCTAAAAACGGAAATGACAAAGATGAATCTAAGCATTCTAAAAACCGAAATGACAAAGATGGATCTAAGCATTCTAAAATACACATATATTATAGTGTTTTCTATGAATACACATATATTACAATATGTTCTATGCATACACATATATCATAGTATTTTCTATGTATACACGTATATATTATAGTATTTTCTATGTATACTCATATATATTATAATGTTTTCTATGTAGACACGTATATATTATAGTGTTTCCTATGTACCCATATATGTTATAGTGTCTTCTATGTATTCACACAGTCATATATTACAGTGTTTTTCTATGCATGCACATATATATTACATTGTTTTCTATGTATACACATATATCTTATAATGTTTTCTATATATACATATATATTATAGCGTTTTCTATGTATACATATATATTATAGTGTTTTCTATGTATTCATATATATTATAGTATTTTCTATGTATACACATATATTATAGTGTTTTCTATGTATACACATATATTATAATGTTTTCTATGTATACACATATATTATAGTGTTTTCTATGTATACACATATATTATAATGTTTTCTATGTATACACATATATTATAGTGTTTTCTATGTATACACATATATTATAGTGTTTTCTATGTATACACATATATTATAATGTTTTCTATGTATACACATATATTATAGTGTTTTCTATGTATACACATATATTATATTGTTTTCTATGTATACACATATATTATAGTATGTTCTATGTATACACATATATTATAGTGTTTTCTATGTAGACACGTATATATTATAGTGTTTCCTATGTATTCACACAGTCATATATTACATTGTTTTCTATGTATACACATATATCTTATAATGTTTTCTATATATACATATTATATTATTGTGTTTTCTATGTATATACACATATGTTATAGTGTTATCTATGTATACACATATATTATAGTGTTATCTATGTATACACATATATTATAGTGTTTTCTATGTATACACATATATTACAGTATGTTCAATGTATACACATATATCTTATAGTGTTTTCTTTCTATAGACGTATATATTATAGTATTTTCTATGTATACACATATATTATAGTATTTTCTATGTATGCATATATATTATAGTGTTTTCTATGTATACATATATATTATAGTGTTTTCTATGTATACATATATATTATTGTGTTTTCTATGTATACACATATATATTATAGTGTTTTCTATGTATACACATATATATTATAGTGTTTTCTATGTATACACATATATATTATAGTGTTTTCTATGTATACACATATATATTATAGTGTTTTCTATGTATACACATATATATTATAGTGTTTTCTATGTATACATATATATTATAGTGTTTTCTATGTATACATATATATTATAGTGTTTTCTATGTATACATATATATTATAGTGTTTTCTATGTATACACATATATATTATAGTGTTTTCTATGTATTCATATATATTATAGTATTTTCTATGTATACACATATATTATAGTATTTTCTATGTATACCCATATATATTATAGTGTTTTCTATGTATATTATAGTGTTTTCTAGTATACATATATTATATTGTTTTCTATGTATACACATATATTATAGTGTTTTCTATGTATACATATATATTATAGTGTTTTCTATGTATACACATATATTATAGTATTTTCTATGTATACACATATATTACAGTATTTTCTATGTATACACATATATTACAGTATTTTCTATGTATACACATATATTATAGTATTTTCTATGTATACACATATATTACAGTATGTTCTATGTATACACATATATTACACTATGTTCTATATAAACACATATATATTATAGTGTTTCTATGTATACACATATATTACAGTATTTTCTATGTATACACATATATATTATAGTGTTTTCTATATAAACACATATATATTATAGTGTTTCCTATGTACAGTTTAGTCAATATTAAATGAATAGTCTCTATCAAATGAAAGTGTACAGGATTAAACAACAAGCACAAGTGATGTATGAAATTCTCTCCTTACTTGCGAGACACTGCCGCATACACCCGGAGCTGTGGGACACACTGCCGCATACACCCGGAGCTGTGCGACACACTGCCGCATACACCCGGAGCTGTGCGACACACTGCCGCATACACCCGGAGCTGTGCGACACACTGCCGCATACACCCGGATCTGTGCGACACACTGCCGCGTACACCCGGAGCTGTGCGACATACTGCCGCATACACCCGGAGCTGTGCGACACACTGCCGCATACACCCGAAGCTGAGGGACACACTGCCGCATACACTCGGAGATGTGCGACACACTGCCGCATACACCCGGAGCTGTGCGACACACTGCCGCATACACCCGGAGCTGTGGGACACACTACCGCATACACCCGGAGCTGTGGGACACACTGCCGCATACACCCGGAGCTGTGCGACACACTGCCGCATACACCCGGAGCTGTGCGACACACTGCCGCATACACCCGGAGCTGTGCGACACACTGCCGCATACACCTGGAGCTGTGGGACACACTGCCGCATACACCCGGAGCTGTGCGACACACTGCCGCATACACCCGGAGCTGTGCGACACACTGCCGCATACACCCGGAGCTGTGGGACACACTGCCGCATACACCCGGAGCTGTGGGACACACTGCCGCATACACCCGGAGCTGTGGGACACACTGCCGCATACACCCGGAGCTGTGCGACACACTGCCGCATACACCCGGAGCTGTGGGACACACTGCCGCATACACCCGGAGCTGTGGGACACACTGCCGCATACACCCGGAGCTGAGGGACACACTGCCGCATACACCCGGAGCTGTGGGACACACTGCCGCATACACCCGGAGCTGTGGGACACACTGCCGCATACACCCGGAGCTGTGGGACACACTGCCGCATACACCTGGAGCTGTGTGACACACTGCCGCATACACACGGAGCTGTGCGACACACTGCCGCATACACCTGGAGCTGTGGGACACACTGCCGCATACACCCGGAGCTGTGGGACACACTGCCGCATACACCCGGAGCTGTGGGACACACTGCCGCATACACCCGGAGCTGTGGGACACACTGCCGCATACACCCGGAGCTGTGGGACACACTGCCGCATACACACGGAGCTGTGGGACACACTGCCGCATACACCCGGAGCTGTGGGACACACTGCCGCATACACCTGGAGCTGTGCGACACACTGCCGCATACATCCGGAGCTGTGGGACACACTGCCGCATACACCCGGAGCTGTGGGACACACTGCCGCATACACCCGGAGCTGTGGGTCACACTGCCCATACACCAGGAGCTGTGGGACACACTGCCGCATACACCCGGAGCTGTGCGACACACTGCCGCATACACCCGGAGCTGTGGGACACACTGCCGCATACACCCGGAGCTGTGGGACACACTGCCGCATACACCAGGAGCTGTGCGACACACTGCCGCATACACCCGGAGCTGTGGGACACACTGCCGCATACACCCGGAGCTGTGGGACACACTGCCGCATACACCCGGAGCTGTGGGACACACTGCCCATACACCCGGAGCTGTGGGACACACTGCCGCATACACCCGGAGCTGTGCGACACACTGCCGCATACACCCGGAGCTGTGGGACACACTGCCGCATACACCCGGAGCTGTGCGACACACTGCCGCATACACCCGGAGCTGTGGGACACACTGCCGCATACACCCGGAGCTGTGGGACACACTGCCGCATACACCCGGAGCTGTGGGACACACTGCCGCATACACCCGGAGCTGTGCGACACACTGCCGCATACACCCGGAGCTGTGGGACACACTGCCGCATACACTCGGAGATGTGCGACACACTGCCGCATACACCCGGAGCTGTGGGACACACTGCCGCATACACCCGGAGCTGTGCGACACACTGCCGCATACACCCGGAGCTGTGGGACACACTGCCGCATACACCCGGAGCTGTGCGACACACTGCCGCATACACCCGGAGCTGTGGGACACACTGCCGCATACACCCGGAGCTGTGCGACACACTGCCGCATACACCCGGAGCTGTGCGACACACTGCCGCATACACCCGGAGCTGTGGGACACACTGCCGCATACACCCGGAGCTGTGGGACACACTGCCGCATACACCCGGAGCTGTGCGACACACTGCCGCATACACCCGGAGCTGTGGGACACACTGCCGCATACACTCGGAGATGTGCGACACACTGCCGCATACACCCGGAGCTGTGGGACACACTGCCGCATACACCCGGAGCTGTGCGACACACTGCCGCATACACCCGGAGCTGTGCGACACACTGCCGCATACACCCGGAGCTGTGGGACACACTGCCGCATACACCCGGAGCTGTGGGACACACTGCCGCATACACCCGGAGCTGTGGGACACACTGCCGCATACACCCGGAGCTGTGGGACACACTGCCGCATACACCCGGAGCTGTGGGACACACTGCCGCATACACCCGGAGCTGTGGGACACACTGCCGCATACACCCGGAGCTGTGGGACCCACTGCCGCATACACCCGGAGCTGCCACAGTGCCAGCGTGTCATCTAGCAACTGAATCGGCTGGACAGCGGAAGACCTACATGTACGAGATCAAATGCATAAGAGATTGGAACCCACATGAGCGACCGTGTGTGTAGCCATCTTAATCCAAGAACGTCAACAGAATCTAATAACTTGAATGAATGAACAAAAATAAATGTTATTTGTACTTTCATTGTGACAATTTCATTCAGTAGCTCCATACCATGTATGATGATGTCTTACGGCTCAGCAACATGTAATTTCTGTTACTTAGGGCCAGGAATAGCGTCCGGTAGTGAGCCGGGAATAGCGTCCGGTAATTAAGCCAGGAATAGCGTCGGAGAGAGAGAGAGAGAGCCTGGAATAGCGTCCGGTAGAGTGCCGGGAATATCGTCGGGGAGAGAGCCGGTAATAGCGTCCGGTAGAGAGCCGGGAATAGCGTCGGGAAGAGAGAGAGAGAGCCGGGAATGGCGTAGGGGAGAGAGCCGGGAATAGCGTCCGGTAGAGAGCCGGGAATAGCGTCGGGTAGAGAGAGAGAGAGCCGGGAATAGCGTCGGGGAGAGAGCCGGGAATAGCGTCGGGGAGAGAGCCGGGAATAGCGTCGGGGAGAGAGACGGGAATAGCGTCCGGTAGAGAGCCGGGAATAGCGTCGGTGAGAGCGGGAATAGCGTCGTGGTGAGAGCCGGGAATAGCGTCGGGGAGAGAGCCGGGAATAGTGTCGAGGAGAGAGCCGGGAATAGCGTCGGGGGTAGAGATGGGAATAGCGTCTGCAGAGAGCCGGAAATAGCGACACAAAATTGCAGCTTATCTCTGACCACCGCTGTACGGGCCTGGTTCATCGGTTTATACTGTTTTGTACCATGTGTCTGCAGTTGGACAGAGGCCTTGTGGTATTAGTGTTGCTTTCAAATGTGAACGATGTCGCAATACTTTGGCTTTCTTGCTGTAGTTGGGACACCAACTTGTTACAACACAAACAGTTGACACTACATTCGACCAGTATTAATTTTAAATCTTTATGTAGGAATGTTTTGAGTTTTACAAAATGTTGGCCTTTTCCTTTCGATCCTTGTTAACCAACTAGTATTGGAACTAGTTTCTGGAGTAACATTTTCCTTGCGATACAGGTTAACTAACTAGTATTGGAACTAGTTTCTGGAGTAACATTTTCCTGTAGATACATATTAACTAACTAGTATTGGAACTAGTTTCTGGAGTAACATTTTCCTTTAGATACATGTTAACTAACTAGTATTGGAACTAGTTTCTGGAGTAACATTTTCCTTGCGATACAGGTTAACTAACTAGTATTGGAACTAGTTTCTGGAGTAACATTTTCCTTGCGATACAGGTTAACTAACTAGTATTGGAACTAGTTTCTGGAGTAACATTTTCCTTGCGATACAGGTTAACTAACTAGTATTGGAACTAGTTTCTGGAGTAACATTTTCCTTGCGATACAGGTTAACTAACTAGTATTGGAACTAGTTTCTGGAGTAACATTTTCCTTGCGATACAGGTTAACTAACTAGTATTGGAACTAGTTTCTGGAGTAACATTTTCCTTGCGATACAGGTTAACTAACTAGTATTGGAAGTAGTTTCTGGAGTAACATTTTCCTCGATACATTAACTAACTAGTTTGGAAGTAGTTTCTGGAGTAACATTTTCCTGTAGATACTTATTAACTAACTAGTATTGGAAGTAGTTTCTGGTGTAACACTTTCCTGTAGATACTTATTAACTAACTAGTATTGGAACTAGTTTCTGGAGTAACACTTTCCTGTAGATACTTATTAACTAACTAGTATTGGAAGTAGTTTCTGGTGTAACATTTCCTCGATACATTAACTAACTAGTATTGGAAGTAGTTTCTGGTGTAACATTTCCTCGATACATTAACTAACTAGTATTGGAAGTAGTTTCTGGTGTAACATTTCCTGTAGATACTTATTAACTAACTAGTATTGGAAGTAGTTTCTGGTGTAACACTTTCCTTTAGATACTTATTAACTAACTAGTATTGGAAGTAGTTTCTGGTGTAACATTTTCCTGTAGATACTTATTAACTAACTAGTATTGGAAGTAGTTTCTGGTGTAACACTTTCCTGTAGATACTTATTAACTAATTAGTATTGGAAGTAGTTTCTGGTGTAACACTTTCCTGTAGATACTTATTAACTAATTAGTATTGGAAGTAGTTTCTGGTGTAACATTTTCCTGTAGATACTTATTAACTAACTAGTATTGGAAGTAGTTTCTGGAGTAACCTTTTCCTTGCGATACAGGTTAACTAACTAGTATTGGAACTAGTTTCTGGAGTAACATTTTCCTTGCGATACAGGTGAACTAACTAGTTTTGGAACTAGTGTCTGGAGTAACATTTCCATTATTTATGCATAGTACTTATAACTGTAGATATAATTATACATTATGTAAATATATAATGATATCATTAAAACATTGTGTATTTGCATGATATTAATTTCATTGTACATAGAAACAGGTCAAATTAAACTTATTCTTGGTAAATAATAATATATAACATGTCACACATTATGTATGCATGTTGCTCTAAAGCCATATTCCATATGTATGGCATGCAAAATCCATATTCCATATGTATGGCATGCACAATCCATATTCCATATGTATGGCATGCAAAATCCATATTCCATATATATGGCATGCAAAAGCCATATTCCATATGTATGGCATGCAAAACCATATTCCATATGTATGGATGCAAAAGCCATATTCCATATGTATGGCATGCAAAATCCATATTCCATATGTATGGCATGCAAAATCCATATTCCATATGTATGGCATGCAAAAGCCATATTCCATATGTATGGCATGCAAAAGCCATATTCCATATGTATGGCATGCAAAAGCCATATTCCATATGTATGGCATGCATTTCTATTCAGTGTGCATTGAAACATTTCAAATTAACTATTCTCCATTGAATTCAATCAGTTATTAACATGTACTCTATATGAAATATTTACAGTATTTATTTGTTAGTTCACTGGGCGTTAATATGGTTTGCATAGTATTGTCCTCATGGTCATAAAGGTATTGAAAAATAAAAACCTGTCAACTTAATTAATGCTGATTTAGAATTTATAGACCTATGGACCATTCATCAAAACATAAATAATTATTTACAATAATGAGATAGAGAATATTTGCACGAAATTAGTAAGTTGCTAAACCATGACCAACGGTAGCATATTATGTGCGGTACTTAGGTTACGAACATTAACAAGGGATTAAACAGGTCAAAACTGTTCGCATTAGTAATACGTTTCTCCACCACGATTGTTTACATGCTCCAGACATCGGCGGTGCATGCATACTCCAGACATCGGCGGTGCATGCATACTCCAGACATCGGCGGTGCATGCATACTCCAGACATCGGCGGTACATGCATACTCCAGACATCGGCGGTGCATGCATACTCCAGACATCGGCGGTGCATGCATACTCCAGACATCGGCGGTGCATGCATGCTCCAGACATCGGCGGTGCATGCATACTCCAGACATCGGCGGTGCATGCATACTCCAGACATCGGCGGTGCATGCATACTCCAGACAC
>CM026393.1:65594372-65643787 GCA_014843695.1 Archivesica marissinica
TGTATGCGGCAGTGTGTCACACAGCTCCTGGTGTATGCGGCAGTGTGTCCCACAGCTCCGGGTGTATGCGGCAGTGTGTCCCACAGCTCCGGATGTATGCGGCAGTGTGTCCCACAGCTCCTGGTGTATGGGCAGTGTGTCCCACAGCTCCTGGTGTATGCGGCAGTGTGTCCCACAGCTCCGTGTGTATGCGGCAGTGTGTCACACAGCTCCAGGTGTATGCGGCAGTGTGTCGCACAGCTCCAGGTGTATGCGGCAGTGTGTCCCACAGCTCCATGTGTATGCGGCAGTGTGTCCCACAGCTCCGTGTGTATGCGGCAGTGTGTCACACAGCTCCAGGTGTATGCGGCAGTGTGTCCCACAGCTCCGGGTGTATGCGGCAGTGTGTCCCACAGCTCCGTGTGTATGCGGCAGTGTGTCCCTCAGCTCCGTGTGTATGCGGCAGTGTGTCGCACAGCTCCTGGTGTATGCGGCAGTGTGTCCCACAGCTCCGGGTGTATGCGGCAGTGTGTCCCACAGCTCCGGGTGTATGCGGCAGTGTGTCCCACAGCTCCGGGTGTATGCGGCAGTGTGTCCCACAGCTCCGGGTGTATGCGGCAGTGTGTCCCACAGCTCCGTGTGTATGCGGCAGTGTGTCCCACAGCTCCGGGTGTATGCGGCAGTGTGTCCCACAGCTCCGGGTGTATGCGGCAGTGTGTCCCTCAGCTCCGTGTGTATGCGGCAGTGTGTCACACAGCTCCGGGTGTATGCGGCAGTGTGTCCCACAGCTCCGGGTGTATGCGGCAGTGTGTCCCTCAGCTCCGTGTGTATGCGGCAGTGTGTCGCACAGCTCCGGGTGTATGCGGCAGTGTGTCCCTCAGCTCCGTGTGTATGCGCAGTGTGTCGCACAGCTCCGGGTGTATGCGGCAGTGTGTCCCACAGCTCCATGTGTATGCGGCAGTGTGTCCCACAGCTCCGTGTGTATGCGGCAGTGTGTCACACAGCTCCAGGTGTATGCGGCAGTGTGTCCCACAGCTCCGGGTGTATGCGGCAGTGTGTCCCTCAGCTCCGTGTGTATGCGGCAGTGTGTCCCTCAACTCCGTGTGTATGCGGCAGTGTGTCGCACAGCTCCTGGTGTATGCGGCAGTGTGTCCCACAGCTCCGGGTGTATGCGGCAGTGTGTCGCACAGCTCCGGGTGTATGCGGCAGTGTGTCCCTCAGTTCCGTGTGTATGCAGCAGTGTGTCGCACAGCTCCGGGTGTATGCGGCAGTGTGTCCCACAGCTCCGTGTGTATGCGGCAGTGTGTCCCACAGCTCCGGGTGTATGCGGCAGTGTGTCCCACAGCTCCGGGTGTATGCGGCAGTGTGTCCCACAGCTCCGGGTGTATGCGGCAGTGTGTCCCACAGCTCCGGGTGTATGCGGCAGTGTGTCCCACAGCTCCGGTGTATGCGGCAGTGTGTCCCACAGCTCCGGTGTATGCGGCAGTGTGTCCACAGCTCCGGTGTATGCGGCAGTGTGTCCCACAGCTCCGGTGTATGCGGCAGTGTGTCCCACAGCTCCGTGTGTATGCGGCAGTGTGTCCCACAGCTCCGGGTGTATGCGGCAGTGTGTCCCACAGCTCCGGTGTATGCGGCAGTGTGTCCCACAGCTCCGGTGTATGCGGCAGTGTGTCCCACAGCTCCGGTGTATGCGGCAGTGTGTCCCACAGCTCCGTGGGTGTATGCGGCAGTGGTCCCACAGCTCCTGTGTATGCGGCAGTGTGTCGCACAGCTCCGGGTGTATGCGGCAGTGTGTCCCACAGCTCCGGGTGTATGCGGCAGTGTGTCCCACAGCTCCGGGTGTATGCGGCAGTGTGTCCCACAGCTCCAGGTGTATGCGGCAGTGTGTCCCACAGCTCCGGGTGTATGCGGCAGTGTGTCCCACAGCTCCGGGTGTATGCGGCAGTGTGTCCCACAGCTCCGGTGTATGCGGCAGTGTGTCCCACAGCTCCGGGTGTATGCGGCAGTGTGTCCCACAGCTCCGGTGTATGCGGCAGTGTGTCCCACAGCTCCGGGTGTATGCGGCAGTGTGTCCCACAGCTCCGGGTGTATGCGGCAGTGTGTCCCACAGCTCCGGGTGTATGCGGCAGTGTGTCCCACAGCTCCTGGTGTATGGGCAGTGTGACCCACACCCGGTGTATGCGGCAGTGTGTCCCACAGCTCCTGGTGTATGCGGCAGTGTGTCCCACAGCTCCGGGTGTATGCGGCAGTGTGTCCCACAGCTCCGGGTGTATGCGGCAGTGTGTCGCACAGCTCCAGGTGTATGCGGCAGTGTGTCCCACAGCTCCAGGTGTATGCGGCAGTGTGTCCCACAGCTCCGTGTGTATGCGGCAGTGTGTCATACAGCTCCAGGTGTATGCGGCAGTGTGTCCCACAGCTCCGGGTGTATGCGGCAGTGTGTCCCACAGCTCCGGGTGTATGCGGCAGTGTGTCCCACAGCTCCGGGTGTATGCGGCAGTGTGTCCCACAGCTCCGGGTGTATGCGGCAGTGTGTCCCACAGCTCCGGGTGTATGCGGCAGTGTGTCGCACAGCTCCGGGTGTATGCGGCAGTGTGTCACACAGCTCCGGGTGTATGCGGCAGTGTGTCCCACAGCTCCGGGTGTATGCGGCAGTGTGTCCCTCAGCTCCGTGTGTATGCGGCAGTGTGTCGCACAGCTCCGGGTGTATGCGGCAGTGTGTCCCTCAGCTCCGTGTGTATGCGGCAGTGTGTCGCACAGCTCCAGGTGTATGCGGCAGTGTGTCCCACAGCTCCGGGTGTATGCGGCAGTGTGTCCCACAGCTCCGTGTGTATGCGGCAGTGTGTCCACAGCTCCGGTGTATGCGGCAGTGTGTCCCACAGCTCCGGGTGTATGCGGCAGTGTGTCCCACAGCTCCGGTGTATGCGGCAGTGTGTCCCACAGCTCCGGGTGTATGCGGCAGTGTGTCCCACAGCTCCGGTGTATGCGGCAGTGTGTCCCACAGCTCCGGGTGTATGCGGCAGTGTGTCCCACAGCTCCGTGTATGGGCAGTGTGCCACCCGGTGTATGCGGCAGTGTGTCCCACAGCTCCTGGTGTATGCGGCAGTGTGTCCCACAGCTCCGGGTGTATGCGGCAGTGTGTCCCACAGCTCCGGGTGTATGCGGCAGTGTGTCGCACAGCTCCAGGTGTATGCGACAGTGTGTCCCTCAGCTCCGTGTGTATGCGGCAGTGTCCACAGCTCCGGGTGTATGCGGCAGTGTGTCCCACAGCTCCTGGTGTATGCGGCAGTGTGTCTCACAGCTCCGGGTGTATGCGGCAGTGTGTCCCACAGCTCCGGGTGTATGCGGCAGTGTGTCCCACAGCTCCTGGTGTATGGGCAGTGTGACCCACACCCGGTGTATGCGGCAGTGGGTCCCACAGCTCCTGGTGTATGCGGCAGTGTGTCCCACAGCTCCGGGTGTATGCGGCAGTGTGTCCCACAGCTCCGGATGTATGCGGCAGTGTGTCGCACAGCTCCAGGTGTATGCGACAGTGTGTCCCACAGCTCCAGGTGTATGCGGCAGTGTGTCCCACAGCTCCGTGTGTATGCGGCAGTGTCTCATACAGCTCCAGGTGTATGCGGCAGTGTGTCCCACAGCTCCAGGTGTATGCGGCAGTGTGTCCCACAGCTCCATGTGTATGCGGCAGTGTGTCCCACAGCTCCGTGTGTATGCGGCAGTGTGTCACACAGCTCCGGGTGTATGCGGCAGTGTGTCCCACAGCTCCGGGTGTATGCGGCAGTGTGTCCCTCAGCTCCGTGTGTATGCGGCAGTGTGTCCCACAGCTCCGGGTGTATGCGGCAGTGTGTCCCACAGCTCCTGGTGTATGGGCAGTGTGCCCACACCCTGGTGTATGCGGCAGTGTGTCCCACAGCTCCTGGTGTATGCGGCAGTGTGTCCCACAGCTCCGGGTGTATGCGGCAGTGTGTCCCACAGCTCCGGGTGTATGCGGCAGTGTGTCGCACAGCTCCAGGTGTATGCGGCAGTGTGTCCCACAGCTCCAGGTGTATGCGGCAGTGTGTCCCACAGCTCCGTGTGTATGCGGCAGTGTGTCACACAGCTCCAGGTGTATGCGGCAGTGTGTCCCACAGCTCCGGGTGTATGCGGCAGTGTGTCCCACAGCTCCGGGTGTATGCGGCAGTGTGTCCCACAGCTCCGGGTGTATGCGGCAGTGTGTCCCACAGCTCCGGTGTATGCGGCAGTGTGTCCCACAGCTCCGGTGTATGCGGCAGTGTGTCCCACAGCTCCGGGTGTATGCGGCAGTGTGTCCCACAGCTCCGGGTGTATGCGGCAGTGTGTCCCACAGCTCCGGGTGTATGCGGCAGTGTGTCCCACAGCTCCGGGTGTATGCGGCAGTGTGTCGCACAGCTCCGGGTGTATGCGGCAGTGTGTCCCACAGCTCCGTGTGTATGCGGCAGTGTGTCCCACAGCTCCGGGTGTATGCGGCAGTGTGTCCCACAGCTCCGGGTGTATGCGGCAGTGTGTCCCACAGCTCCGGGTGTATGCGGCAGTGTGTCCCACAGCTCCGGTGTATGCAGTGTGCCACACCCGGTGTATGCGGCAGTGTGTCCCACAGCTCCGGGTGTATGCGGCAGTGTGTCCCACAGCTCCGGGTGTATGCGGCAGTGTGTCCCACAGCTCCGGGTGTATGCGGCAGTGTGTCCCACAGCTCCGGGTGTATGCGGCAGTGTGTCCCACAGCTCCGGGTGTATGCGGCAGTGTGTCGCACAGCTCCGGGTGTATGCGGCAGTGTGTCCCACAGCTCCTGGTGTATGGGCAGTGTGCCCACACCCGTGTATGCGGCAGTGTGTCCCACAGCTCCGGGTGTATGCGGCAGTGTGTCCCACAGCTCCGGGTGTATGCGGCAGTGTGTCGCACAGCTCCGGGTGTATGCGGCAGTGTGTCCCACAGCTCCGGGTGTATGCGGCAGTGTGTCCCACAGCTCCGGGTGTATGCGGCAGTGTGTCGCACAGCTCCGGGTGTATGCGGCAGTGTGTCCCACAGCTCCTGGTGTATGGCAGTGTGCCACACCGGTGTATGCGGCAGTGTGTCCCACAGCTCCGGTGTATGCGGCAGTGTGTCCCACAGCTCCGGATGTATGCGGCAGTGTGTCGCACAGCTCCAGGTGTATGCGGCAGTGTGTCCCACAGCTCCAGGTGTATGCGGCAGTGTGTCCCACAGCTCCGTGTGTATGCGGCAGTGTGTCCCACAGCTCCGTGTGTATGCGGCAGTGTGTCCCACAGCTCCGGGTGTATGCGGCAGTGTGTCCCACAGCTCCGTGTGTATGCGGCAGTGTGTCCCACAGCTCCAGGTGTATGCGGCAGTGTGTCCCACAGCTCCAGGTGTATGCGGCAGTGTGTCGCACAGCTCCGTGTGTATGCGGCAGTGTGTCACACAGCTCCAGGTGTATGCGGCAGTGTGTCCCACAGCTCCGGGTGTATGCGGCAGTGTGTCCCACAGCTCCTGGTGTATGCGCAGTGTGTCCCACCTCCGGGTGTATGCGGCAGTGTGTCCCACAGCTCCGGTGTATGCGGCAGTGTGTCCCACAGCTCCGTGTGTATGCGGCAGTGTGTCCACAGCTCCGGTATGCGGCAGTGTGTCCCACAGCTCCAGGTGTATGCGGCAGTGTGTCCCACAGCTCCGTGTGTATGCGGCAGTGTGTCCCACAGCTCCGGGTGTATGCGGCAGTGTGTCCCACAGCTCCGGGTGTATGCGGCAGTGTGTCGCACAGCTCCAGGTGTATGCGGCAGTGTGTCCCACAGCTCCGGTGTATGCGGCAGTGTGTCCCACAGCTCCGTGTGTATGCGGCAGTGTCTCATACAGCTCCAGGTGTATGCGGCAGTGTGTCCCACAGCTCCTGGTGTGTGTGGCAGTGTGTCACACAGCTCCGCGTGTATGAGGCAGTGTGTCCCACAGCTCCGGGTGTATGCGGCAGTGTGTCCCTCAGCTCCGTGTGTATGCGGCAGTGTGTCGCACAGCTCCGGGTGTATGCGGCAGTGTGTCCCTCAGCTCCGTGTGTATGCGGCAGTGTGTCGCACAGCTCCAGGTGTATGCGGCAGTGTGTCCCACAGCTCCAGGTGTATGCGGCAGTGTGTCCCACAGCTCCGTGTGTATGCGGCAGTGTGTCCCACAGCTCCGTGTGTATGCGGCAGTGTGTCCCACAGCTCCGTGTGTATGCGGCAGTGTGTCACACAGCTCCGGGTGTATGCGGCAGTGTGTCCCACAGCTCCGGGTGTATGCGGCAGTGTGTCCCACAGCTCCGGGTGTATGCGGCAGTGTGTCCCACAGCTCCGGATGTATGCGGCAGTGTGTCGCACAGCTCCGGGTGTATGCGGCAGTGTGTCCCACAGCTCCGGTGTATGTATGCGGCAGTGGTCCCACAGCTCCGGTGTATGCGGCAGTGTGTCCCACAGCTCCGGGTGTATGCGGCAGTGTGTCCCACAGCTCCGGTGTATGCGGCAGTGTGTCCCACAGCTCCGTGTGTATGCGGCAGTGTGTCCCACAGCTCCGGGTGTATGCGGCAGTGTGTCGCACAGCTCCGGGTGTATGCGGCAGTGTGTCCCACAGCTCCGGGTGTATGCGGCAGTGTGTCCCACAGCTCCGGGTGTATGCGGCAGTGTGTCCCACAGCTCCGGGTGTATGCGGCAGTGTGTCCCACAGCTCCGGGTGTATGCGGCAGTGTGTCCCACAGCTCCGGGTGTATGCGGCAGTGTGTCCCACAGCTCCGGGTGTATGCGGCAGTGTGTCCCACAGCTCCGGGTGTATGCGGCAGTGTGTCCCTCAGCTCCGTTGTATGCGGCATGTTCACAGCTCCGGTGTATGCGGCAGTGTGTCCCACAGCTCCGGGTGTATGCGGCAGTGTGTCCCACAGCTCCGGGTGTATGCGGCAGTGTGTCCCACAGCTCCGGGTGTATGCGGCAGTGTGTCCCACAGCTCCGGGTGTATGCGGCAGTGTGTCCCACAGCTCCGGGTGTATGCGGCAGTGTGTCCCACAGCTCCGGGTGTATGCGGCAGTGTGTCCCACAGCTCCGGGTGTATGCGGCAGTGTGTCCCACAGCTCCGGGTGTATGCGGCAGTGTGTCCCTCAGCTCCGTGTGTATGCGGCAGTGTGTCGCACAGCTCCGGGTGTATGCGGCAGTGTGTCCCACAGCTCCGGGTGTATGCGGCAGTGTGTCCCACAGCTCCAGTGTTGCGGCAGTGTGTCCCACAGCTCCGGTGTATGCGGCAGTGTGTCCCACAGCTCCGGGTGTATGCGGCAGTGTGTCCCACAGCTCCGTGTGTATGCGGCAGTGTGTCACACAGCTCCAGGTGTATGCGGCAGTGTGTCCCACAGCTCCGGGTGTATGCGGCAGTGTGTCCCACAGCTCCGGGTGTATGCGGCAGTGTGTCCCACAGCTCCGGATGTATGCGGCAGTGTGTCGCACAGCTCCGGGTGTATGCGGCAGTGTGTCCCACAGCTCCTGGTGTAATGGGCAGTGTGACCCACACACCTGGTGTATGCGGCAGTGGGTCCCACAGCTCCTGGTGTATGCGGCAGTGTGTCCCACAGCTCCGGGTGTATGCGGCAGTGTGTCCCACAGCTCCGGATGTATGCGGCAGTGTGTCGCACAGCTCCAGGTGTATGCGGCAGTGTGTCCCACAGCTCCAGGTGTATGCGGCAGTGTGTCCCACAGCTCCGTGTGTATGCGGCAGTGTCTCATACAGCTCCGTGTATGCGGCAGTGTGTCCCACAGCTCCGGGTGTATGCGGCAGTGTGTCCCACAGCTCCGGGTGTATGCGGCAGTGTGTCCCACAGCTCCGGGTGTATGCGGCAGTGTGTCCCACAGCTCCGGTGTATGCGGCAGTGTGTCCACAGCTCCGGTGTATGCGGCAGTGTGTCCCACAGCTCCGTGTGTATGCGGCAGTGTGTCCCCAGCTCCGTGTGTATGCGGCAGTGTGTCGCACAGCTCCGGGTGTATGCGGCAGTGTGTCCCACAGCTCCGGGTGTATGCGGCAGTGTGTCCCACAGCTCCGGGTGTATGCGGCAGTGTGTCCCACAGCTCCGTGTGTATGCGGCAGTGTGTCACACAGCTCCGGGTGTATGCGGCAGTGTGTCCCACAGCTCCGGGTGTATGCGGCAGTGTGTCGCACAGCTCCGGGTGTATGCGGCAGTGTGTCCCACAGCTCCGGGTGTATGCGGCAGTGTGTCCCACAGCTCCGTGTGTATGCGGCAGTGTGTCCCACAGCTCCGGTGTATGCGGCAGTGTGTCCCACAGCTCCGGGTGTATGCGGCAGTGTGTCCCACAGCTCCGTGTGTATGCGGCAGTGTGTCGCACAGCTCCGGGTGTATGCGGCAGTGTGTCCCCAGCTCCGGTGTATGCGCAGTGTGTCGCACAGCTCGGGTGTATGCGGCAGTGTTCACAGCTCCAGGTGTATGCGGCAGTGTGTCCCACAGCTCCGTGTGTATGCGGCAGTGTGTCACACAGCTCCAGGTGTATGCGGCAGTGTGTCCCACAGCTCCGGGTGTATGCGGCAGTGTGTCCCACAGCTCCGTGTGTATGCGGCAGTGTGTCCCTCAGCTCCGTGTGTATGCGGCAGTGTGTCGCACAGCTCCTGGTGTATGCGGCAGTGTGTCCCACAGCTCCGGGTGTATGCGGCAGTGTGTCCCACAGCTCCGGGTGTATGCGGCAGTGTGTCCCTCAGCTCCGTGTGTATGCGGCAGTGTGTCACACAGCTCCGGGTGTATGCGGCAGTGTGTCCCACAGCTCCGGGTGTATGCGGCAGTGTGTCGCACAGCTCCGGGTGTATGCGGCAGTGTGTCCCACAGCTCCGTGTGTATGCGGCAGTGTGTCCCACAGCTCCGGGTGTATGCGGCAGTGTGTCCCTCAGCTCCGTGTGTATGCGGCAGTGTGTCACACAGCTCCGGGTGTATGCGGCAGTGTGTCCCACAGCTCCGGGTGTATGCGGCAGTGTGTCCCACAGCTCCGTGTGTATGCGGCAGTGTGTCGCACAGCTCCGGGTGTATGCGGCAGTGTGTCCCTCAGCTCCGTGTGTATGCAGCAGTGTGTCGCACAGCTCCGGGTGTATGCGGCAGTGTGTCCCACAGCTCCGTGTGTATGCGGCAGTGTGTCCCTCAGCTCCGTGTGTATGCGGCAGTGTGTCCCACAGCTCCGGGTGTATGCGGCAGTGTGTCCCACAGCTCCGGGTGTATGCGGCAGTGTGTCCCACAGCTCCAGGTGTATGCGGCAGTGTGTCCCACAGCTCCGGGTGTATGCGGCAGTGTGTCCCACAGCTCCGGGTGTATGCGGCAGTGTGTCCCTCAGCTCCGTGTGTATGCGGCAGTGTGTCGCACAGCTCCGGGTGTATGTGGCAGTGTGTCACACAGCTCCGGGTGTATGCGGCAGTGTGTCCCACAGCTCCGGGTGTATGCGACAGTGTGTCCCTCAGCTCCGTGTGTATGCGGCAGTGTGTCCCACAGCTCCAGGTGTATGCGGCAGTGTGTCCCACAGCTCCGTGTGTATGCGGCAGTGTGTCCCACAGCTCCGTGTGTATGCGGCAGTGTGTCCCACAGCTCCGGGTGTATGCGGCAGTGTGTCCCACAGCTCCAGATGTATGCGGCAGTGTGTCCCACAGCTCTGTTTGTATGCGGCAATGTGTCCCACAGCTCCAGATGTATGCGGCAGTGTGTCGCACAGCTCCGGGTGTATGCGCAGTGTGTCCCACAACTCCGGGTATGTGCGGCAGTGTGTCCCACAGCTCCAGGTGTGTATGCGGCAGTGTGTCCCACAGCTCCGGGTGTATGCGGCAGTGTGTCCCACAGCTCCGTGTGTGTGCGGCAGTGTGTCCCACAGCTCCGGGTGTATGCGGCAGTGTGTCCCACAGCTCCGGGTGTATGCGGCAGTGTGTCCCACAGCTCCTGGTGTAATGGGCAGTGTGTCCCACAACACCTGGTGTATGCGGCAGTGGGTCCCACAGCTCCTGGTGTATGCGGCAGTGTGTCCCACAGCTCCGGGTGTATGCGGCAGTGTGTCCCACAGCTCCGGATGTATGCGGCAGTGTGTCGCACAGCTCCAGGTGTATGCGGCAGTGTGTCCCACAGCTCCAGTGTATGCGGCAGTGTGTCCCACAGCTCCGTGTGTATGCGGCAGTTTACAGCTCCAGGTGTATGCGGCAGTGTGTCGCACAGCTCCGGGTGTATGCGGCAGTGTGTCCCACAGCTCCGGTGTATGCGGCAGTGTGTCCCACAGCTCCGGTGTATGCGGCAGTGTGTCCCACAGCTCCGGTGTATGCGGCAGTGTGTCCCACAGCTCCGGTGTATGCGGCAGTGTGTCGCACAGCTCCGGTGTATGCGGCAGTGTGTCACACAGCTCCGGGTGTATGCGGCAGTGTGTCCCACAGCTCCGGGTGTATGCGGCAGTGTGTCCCTCAGCTCCGTGTGTATGCGGCAGTGTGTCGCACAGCTCCGGGTGTATGCGGCAGTGTGTCCCTCAGCTCCGTGTGTATGCGGCAGTGTGTCGCACAGCTCCAGGTGTATGCGGCAGTGTGTCCCACAGCTCCAGGTGTATGCGGCAGTGTGTCCCACAGCTCCGTGTGTATGCGGCAGTGTGTCACACAGCTCCAGGTGTATGCGGCAGTGTGTCCCACAGCTCCGGGTGTATGCGGCAGTGTGTCCCACAGCTCCGGGTGTATGCGGCAGTGTGTCCCACAGCTCCGGGTGTATGCGGCAGTGTGTCCCACAGCTCCGGGTGTATGCGGCAGTGTGTCCCACAGCTCCGGGTGTATGCGGCAGTGTGTCCCACAGCTCCTGGTGTAATGGGCAGTGTGACCCACACACCTGGTGTATGCGGCAGTGGGTCCCACAGCTCCTGGTGTATGCGGCAGTGTGTCCCACAGCTCCGGGTGTATGCGGCAGTGTGTCCCACAGCTCCGGATGTATGCGGCAGTGTGTCGCACAGCTCCAGGTGTATGCGACAGTGTGTCCCACAGCTCCAGGTGTATGCGGCAGTGTGTCCCACAGCTCCGTGTGTATGCGGCAGTGTCTCATACAGCTCCAGGTGTATGCGGCAGTGTGTCCCACAGCTCCAGGTGTATGCGGCAGTGTGTCCCACAGCTCCAGGTGTATGCGGCAGTGTGTCCCACAGCTCCGTGTGTATGCGGCAGTGTGTCACACAGCTCCAGGTGTATGCGGCAGTGTGTCCCACAGCTCCGGGTGTATGCGGCAGTGTGTCCCTCAGCTCCGTGTGTATGCGGCAGTGTGTCCCTCAGCTCCGTGTGTATGCGGCAGTGTGTCGCACAGCTCCTGGTGTATGCGGCAGTGTGTCCCACAGCTCCGGGTGTATGCGGCAGTGTGTCCCACAGCTCCGGGTGTATGCGGCAGTGTGTCCCTCAGCTCCGTGTGTATGCGGCAGTGTGTCCCACAGCTCCGGGTGTATGCGGCAGTGTGTCCCACAGCTCCGGGTGTATGCGGCAGTGTGTCCCACAGCTCCGGGTGTATGCGGCAGTGTGTCCCACAGCTCCGTGTGTATGCGGCAGTGTGTCACACAGCTCCGGGTGTATGCGGCAGTGTGTCCCACAGCTCCGGGTGTATGCGGCAGTGTGTCCCACAGCTCCGTGTGTATGCGGCAGTGTGTCGCACAGCTCCGGGTGTATGCGGCAGTGTGTCCCTCAGCTCCGTGTGTATGCGGCAGTGTGTCGCACAGCTCCGGGTGTATGCGGCAGTGTGTCCACAGCTCCGGGTGTATGCGGCAGTGTGTCCCACAGCTCCGTGTGTATGCGGCAGTGTGTCCCACAGCTCCGGGTGTATGCGGCAGTGTGTCCCACAGCTCCGGGTGTATGCGGCAGTGTGTCCCACAGCTCCGTGTGTATGCGGCAGTGTGTCCCACAGCTCCGTGTGTATGCGGCAGTGTGTCGCACAGCTCCTGGTGTATGCGGCAGTGTGTCCCACAGCTCCGGGTGTATGCGGCAGTGTGTCCCACAGCTCCGGGTGTATGCGGCAGTGTGTCCCTCAGCTCCGTGTGTATGCGGCAGTGTGTCACACAGCTCCGGGTGTATGCGGCAGTGTGTCCCACAGCTCCGGGTGTATGCGGCAGTGTGTCGCACAGCTCCGGGTGTATGCGGCAGTGTGTCCCACAGCTCCGTGTGTATGCGGCAGTGTGTCCCACAGCTCCGGGTGTATGCGGCAGTGTGTCCCTCAGCTCCGTGTGTATGCGGCAGTGTGTCACACAGCTCCGGGTGTATGCGGCAGTGTGTCCCACAGCTCCGGGTGTATGCGGCAGTGTGTCCCACAGCTCCGTGTGTATGCGGCAGTGTGTCGCACAGCTCCGGGTGTATGCGGCAGTGTGTCCCTCAGCTCCGTGTGTATGCAGCAGTGTGTCGCACAGCTCCGGGTGTATGCGGCAGTGTGTCCCACAGCTCCGTGTGTATGCGGCAGTGTGTCCCACAGCTCCGTGTGTATGCGGCAGTGTGTCCCACAGCTCCGGGTGTATGCGGCAGTGTGTCCCACAGCTCCGGGTGTATGCGGCAGTGTGTCCCACAGCTCCAGGTGTATGCGGCAGTGTGTCCCACAGCTCCGGGTGTATGCGGCAGTGTGTCCCACAGCTCCGGGTGTATGCGGCAGTGTGTCCCTCAGCTCCGTGTGTATGCGGCAGTGTGTCGCACAGCTCCGGGTGTATGCGGCAGTGTGTCCCACAGCTCCGGGTGTATGCGGCAGTGTGTCCCACAGCTCCGGGTGTATGCGGCAGTGTGTCCCACAGCTCCGGGTGTATGCGGCAGTGTGTCCCACAGCTCCGGTGTATGGGCAGTGTGTCCCACAGCTCCGGGTGTATGCGGCAGTGTGTCCCACAGCTCCGGGTGTATGCGGCAGTGTGTCACACAGCTCCGGGTGTATGCGGCAGTGTGTCCCACAGCTCCGGGTGTATGCGACAGTGTGTCCCTCAGCTCCGTGTGTATGCGGCAGTGTGTCACACAGCTCCGGGTGTATGCGGCAGTGTGTCCCTCAGCTCCGTGTGTATGCGGCAGTGTGTCCCACAGCTCCGGGTGTATGCGGCAGTGTGTCCCACAGCTCCGGGTGTATGCAGCAGTGTGTCCCACAGCTCCAGATGTATGCGGCAGTGTGTCCCACAGCTCTGTTTGTATGCGGCAATGTGTCCCACAGCTCCAGATGTATGCGGCAGTGTGTCGCACAGCTCCGGGTGTATGCGCAGTGTGTCCCACAACTCCGGGTATGTGCGGCAGTGTGTCCCACAGCTCCAGGTGTGTATGCGGCAGTGTGTCCCACAACTCCGGGTGTATGCGGCAGTGTGTCCCACAGCTCCGTGTATGTGCGGCAGTGTGTCCCACAGCTCCAGGTGTATGCGGCAGTGTGTCCCACAGCTCCGGGTGTATGCGGCAGTGTGTCCCACAGCTCCGGGTGTATGCGGCAGTGTGTCCCACAGCTCAAGGTGTATGCGGCAGTGTCTCGCAAGTAAGGAGATAATTTCATACATCACTTGTGATTGTTGTTTAATCCTGTACACTTTATAGAGACTATTCATTTAATATTGACTAAACTGTACATAGGAAACACTATAATATATATGTGTTTATATAGAAAACACTATAATATATATGTGTATACATAGAACACACTATAATATATATGTGTATGCATAGAAACACTGTAATATATATGTGTATATATAGAAAACACTATAATATATGTGTGTATACATAGCAAACACTATAATATACATAGAAAACACTATATTATATATGTGTATACATAGAAAACACTATAATATATGTGTGTATACATGAAAACACTATAATATATATGTGTATACATAGAAAACACTATAATATATGTGTGTATACATGAAAACACTATAATATATATGTGTATGCATAGAAAACACTATAATATATGTGTGTATACATGAAAACACTATAATATACATAGAAAACACTATATTATATATGTGTTTATATAGAAAACACTATAATATATGTGTGTATACATGAGAACACTATAATATATATGTGTATACATGAAAACACTATACTATATATGTGTATACATAGAAAACACTATAATATACATAGAAAACACTATTATATATGTGTTTATATAGAAAACGCTATAATATATATGTGTATACATAGAAAACACTATAATATATATGTGTATACATGAAAACACTATACTATATATGTGTATACATAGAAAACACTATAATATACATAGAAAACACTACAATATACATAGAAAACACTATAATATACATAGAAAGCACTATTATATATGTGTTTATATAGAAAACACTATAATGTATGTGTATACATAGAAAACACTATAATATACATAGAAAACACTATATTATATATGTGTTTATATAGAAAACACTATAATATATGTGTGTATACATAGAAAACACTATAATATACATAGAAAACACTATATTATATATGTGTTTATATAGAAAACACTATAATATACATAGAAAACACTATAATATACATAGAAAACACTATATTATATATGTGTTTATATAGAAAACACTATAATATATGTGTGTATACATAGAAAACACTATAATATACATAGAAAACACTATATTATATATGTGTTTATATAGAAAACACTATAATATACATAGAAAACACTATAATATATATAGAAAACACTATAATATACATAGAAAACACTATGTTATATATGTGTATATATAGAAAACACTATAATATATATGTGTATACATAGAAAACACTATAATATACATAGAAAACACTATATTATACATGTGTTTATATAGAAAACACTATAATATATATGTGTATACATAGAAAACACTATAATATATATGTGTATACATAGAAAACACTATAATATATATGTATATACATAAAAAACACTATAATATATATGTGTATACATGAAAACACTATAATATATGTGTATACATAGAAAACACTATACTATATGTGTATACATAGCAAATACTATAATATATACGTGTATACATAGAAAATAATATAATATATATGTGTATACATAGAAAACAAAATGCACGAAATTAGTATACAAGAAATAAACTATTGATTTAATATAAATGCTTGATTGGAATACATTTGTCTGTGCCCAGAGAATGGTATAAATAATTACAATCTAAAAGAGCTTACCGTTCTGTATGGAGTCAGCGGCATGGTTGGTTAGTATCCCATGAGTCATCAAGTTATGTTGACTGGTTACTGCATGCACATGCAAAGTCCACAGCATTCAAGACATATGTTAACCCCAACATCGAATATGCCTCAACTCATACACAGAGTCAGTCGTCAACCAATGATGATAGTCATGATGAAGAAGAAGATGATGATGATGATGAAATGTTTAGATTCATCTCTACCATTTAACTTTTGGAATGCTTATTCATCTTTGTCATTTAGGTTTTTAGAATGCTTAGATTCATCTTTGTCATTTAGGTTTTTAGAATGCTTAGATTCATCTTTGTCATTTAGGTTTTTAGAATGCGTAGATTCATCTTTGTCATTTAGGTTTTTAGAATGCTTAGATTCATCTTTGTCATTTAGGTTTTTGGAATGCTTAGATTCATCTTTGTCATTTAGGTTTTTGGAATGCTTAGATTCATCTCTACCATTTAACTGTTTGGAATGCTTAGATTCATCTTTGTCATTTAGGTTTTTAGAATGCTTATATTCATCTTTGTCATTTAGGTTTTTAGAATGCTTATATTCATCTTTGTCACTTAGGTTTTTGGAATGCTTAGATTCATCTTTGTCATTCATGTTTTTAGAATGCTGAGATTCATCTTTGTCATTTAGGTTTTTAGAATGCTTAGATTCATCTTTGTCATTTAGGTTTTTAGAATGCTTAGATTCATCTTTGTCATTTAGGTTTTTAGAATGCTTAGATTCATCTCTACCATTTAACTTTTTAGAATGCTTAGATTCGTCTTTGTCATTCAGGTTTTTAGAATGCTTAGATTCATCTTTGTCATTTAGGTTTTTAGAATGCTTAGATTCATCTTTGTCATTTAGGTTTTTAGAATGCTTAGATTCATCTCTACCAATTAACATTTTAGAATGCTTAGATTCGTCTTTGTCATTCAGGTTTTTAGAATGCTTAGATTCATCTTTGTCATTTAGGTTTTTAGTATGCTTAGATTCATCTTTGTCATTTAGGTTTTTAGAATGCTTAGATTCATCTCTACCAATTAACATTTTAGAATGCTTAGATTCGTCTTTGTCATTCAGGTTTTTAGAATGCTTAGATTCATCTTTGTCATTTAGGTTTTTAGTATGCTTAGATTCATCTTTGTCATTTAGGTTTTTAGAATGCTTAGATTCATCTCTACCAATTAACATTTTAGAATGCTTAGATTCGTCTTTGTCATTCAGGTTTTTAGAATGCTTAGATTCATCTTTGTCATTTAGGTTTTTAGTATGCTTAGATTCATCTCTACCATATAACTTTTTGGAATGTGCTTAGATTCCGCTTTGCCATTTATATCGTTTTAGAATGCTTGGATTCATTTTTATCACTTAGCTCTTTGTAAATCATTGTAACTATACAACATCCATTCAATTTCACAAGTACCTGTTTGATTCACCGACGAGGAGATTAATTAATCATGTTCTAACTATATATTCTCCATTGGGTATTGTGCTTAATATAATATAATACAAATTATGACAGCACGGGTATGAACAGTTTACAAACATAAATTAGGGACAATCTCAAAATGTTTTTAGTTTTTAAAATAATGTGTCATTTTACTATTTGTTTTCTAGGGCGTATATGCATGTGGTTATTAATGTACGCTATGAATTAACTTACACTACGCTTAGTTTACAGTTTATACAACATGTTTAGCTCGATTGCGAAACAAGTTCTTACAACTTATATTAATCACTCTCGAGATCTCATTCCTGATGCAATCCACGAGGGAGAGAGAAGAGGCAACGTTAAAATGTTAATGGCTTGCCTAAGGGCACACTCGGAACGGCTCCAGTGGGGCTCGAACTACCGGACCTTTCGCACCTGAAGCGAAAGCACATCCACTGCGCTATCACGACTTCCACACTACGCTTGAAGCAGTCATTGTTGAAATATGTGATATTGCTGTAAAGGGTACAGACACATGCAAAATGATATTCGTCTTCAATATCTGCAGTATTGCAATATTGCCGCTAAGGTAATACCGCTATTAGGTATCGAATTAGGTATCGATCTGCGCATGTGTCAACCGCAACTTCATTTCTCTTCAGCTCTCCTAAAATTAATTATTTCTCGTCTCCAGCAGCAGTCAACTAAGTATATGTTCTCCAATAACACATACATAGGTCAACACACAAACTCCCATTGAACTCACGCCAATCTGATGCAAGTTCGAATCTTTTCAAAAAATGTCCCTAACCGGAAGTATATGTTGATAATCAAGCCGAAATCATCTCCCCTTGATACTCTTGTGTGTTACTGATATTTACAGCATTACAGGTGAATTATTTTGTATTTATCATGGTCCAGATTACCTCAATTGCCCTGTTTGCCGTCATATGTTTTTTATCATATAATGAAGATGTTATTAGTACATGTACTCTTATTCAGCTAAAACATCTGTCCAGCTCTCGATACTTATTAACCTAACTGCCCATTTGAATAAACTGTTTAAAAATACAACAAACCACAAAAGGAAAGTTAAACCAATTCCCATCTGTATCACCCAATTATGTCTCTTCCTACTTGCACATGACATCGAGAGCAACCCAGGCACCATCCAAACGGACATGTATCTGGAAGGAAACTCCACAATCTTTCCGTGTGGAAACTATCAACTGCCCGTCTCCTGGACTTGCAAGGGTGTCCAGTGTGACATGTGTACGGTCTGGTTCCATGCCGATTGCCAGAACATAAATGACTCCCTATACGACATACTCGGAAACTCTTCAACTGGGACGGCAGTCTGGAAATGTTCCATTTGTGAAAACATAAATATTTCAAACAGCTCTGTCCCGAGCTTGAACTCCATCGAAACTTCAAATCCCTTCGCCAACTTTGACAGCTCAAACATGAGCAGTGTATCCTTCTCCATGGCCCAAACGTCCACTCCCAAGCGCAACCCCCTAAGTCCAGAATAGGTCAACAGAATAACATATAAAGAGGTCACTAAAAGTCCAAATCATCAACTACAGGTCAATAGTAGACAAACAACTGTTCAACAAAACCAGATATTGTAATAGGTACTGAGTCCTGGCTTAAACCTAAGCATTATACTAGTGACGTGTTTGGTCCAGATCTAGGTTACTCCATTTTCCGTCGTGACCGTATCAATCAGGCAGGCGGAGGTATATTTATTGCTATAAGGGACTGCATAACAGCCCAGGAAATTCCCGACCTACAGTCTGAATGTGAGGACCTATGGGTAAAATTAGACCTGGTAGGAAATAAGTCTCTTGTGATTGGAGCTTATTACAAACCCCATGAGCTTGATATAGACAGTTTCAATCAATTCTGTAAGTCTATTGGAAAGGTAAATAAACGTTTCTCCAACAACTGGGTGGCTGGGGATCTAAATCTACCAAAGATGGACTGGGACACTACTACCCCATCCACCGACTGCAAACACCCATCCTTCTATAGGCAGGTCATTGAAACGTTTAATGATGCAAACCTCATGGTTAGCCTCCCCACCCGTGAAAACAACATCCTGGATTTATTCCGTACAACTAACCCCACTTTAGTAAATCAGGTCAATACTCTACCCGGCATCAGTGATCATAATGTAGTCGAAATGAAAGTCAACACATCCGCAAGGATACGTTATCAAAAACATCGCAGGATTCTACTCTATAAAAAAGCAAACTGGCAGGCCATTAGAAGTCATTATGTGACTATCACCAGGTTATGATCACCGAATGTAAATATTCCGCATTAAATACTGAAGAGTTATGGGAACACTTCTCTCATGATCTAAACACCATTACAGATAAATGGATTCCATCCAAACAGTCATCGATAAGAGATCACCTACCATGGGTCAACCAGAGTGTTAAGCGAATGATTAGAAGGCGAAATAGGGCCTTTAAAAATACTAGGAAGTCAAGTACGCCTTCAAATCGCAAGAAATTCCTGGATCTAAAACATTTAGTGCGGAAAAAGGTCAAAGAGGCTTATCACCAATATCTGGAAAACATCCTAAATCTAAACAGTGCTGATGCCTCCCATCCTTACAGACCAAACACCAAGAAACTTTATTCCATCCTTAAGCATTCCAAGCAAGACTCCAAATTAATGCCACCCCTAAGGCATGAACACATATTTCATCATGAAGAAGCTGCTAAAGCCACAGCACTGAACAAACAGTTTCAGTCTGTCTTCATCTCCAAATCCCCACCTAGACTTACTTACATTTGTAAAATGAAAATTCAGGACACATATGGAAACTTGAATATCCACGCCAAACATGAATGAGATCACAGTAAGTTCAAATGACATAGAGAAACTTCTCAATAACCTGAACCCCCATAAGGCTAGTGGTCCTGACCAAATTAAGACAATCATACTTAAAACCCTGTCTAAAGAACGTTCACATATCCTTGAAGTCTTATTCCAAAAATCCTTCAACGAAGGATCACTGCTGGCCCAGTGGAAGTCAGCAAATGTTGCTCCCATTTACAAAAAAAGGGGAGAAGTCAAACCCCGTCAACTATAGGCCTATCTCACTGACATGTATTCTATGCAAGGTACTAGAACATATAGTTTCCTCCTCGATAGTTATGTTATGTTATATTTCGGGTTTTACGCCTGCATCAGCACCAATTTGGGCTATATCGCCGGCGGGCAGTTTACCTAACAACACCTTTCCTGGGCAGGCTCCAACGGTTAACCAGTACTTGGGTGCACCAACCTCCGTAAGAAACTGCCAACTTTTTCATATGGAAAGTTTTGGAATTTACAAGTGAATGATTATTACATACATTAGAGCATCCATAATTATCTAGCAGTGACTTAACATTGTTTGCCCAGTTTTTTTTAAGAGATTAGAAGAATAGAGTTGGAGTGGGACATGGAATTTAACCCCTCCACACGTCAAGTTATCCACGTCACCAGAAGAAGACACCCTATTTCCAGTCAATATAAACTCCAAGGAGTCCTACTTGAGTCGGTCACCTCAGCCAAATACCTTGGCGTGGATATCCCAAATAACATGTCGTGGGACACTCACATAAAAAGCTCAACTAAGAAAGCAAACCAAACATTAGGATTTCTACGTAAAAACCTCCAGGTCAAATACGAACCCCTTAAGTCCATGGCTTACCAGACACTAGTGAGACCCCAGCTTGAATATGGCTCCGATATCTGGTCGCCCCATACCAAAAAATTGATAGACCAAATTGAAGGTGTCCAGCGAAGAGCAGTCCGTTGGATAAAGGCTGACTTCTATCGTACCTCTAGTGTTACAAACATGCTACATTCACTATATCTACGCATACTAGATCAACGGCGTATTGACAATAGGTTATCCCTTATGTATAACATTCATAATGATCGTGTTGCTATTCCCATTGAAAATTACCTAGTTCCCCTCTCCCGTCCTGCTCGCCATTGCCATTCCTTAAGCTATAGGTTAATTACAGCAACTACAGACTACTACAAGTTTTCCTTTTTTCCAAGAACAATCTACCATTGGAACCATCTCCCTCCTGACATTGTCCATCTCCCTACCATAGAGCAACTCAATACGGCAGTTTGCCATATTGATCATGCCAGTCCCTAGTTGTTCTGCGCAGCTGCTTTTAAACTTTTACCACTACTTATTTTCATTACTTTCTTAAATTATGCTTTTAACTACTCATACTTTTAACTTCTTTGCGGTTTTTGACGCGCAACATGTCTACGTCCCCGCGAGGGGTTCGACATTAAAGGAAGATAGAAGATAGATAGGTATATCAACCCTCTGATGTGCATTAACGACCAACTTCAATTTGTAGCTTATGTGACGATAATCTTAACACAATTCTAATCTTATTAGGTAATACCTTTAGATAATTCTCAATTTCAAATATATCCTTAAAATGTATACTAGTATATGTACTCAAAACAGTGCTTGTAGATATAACTTGAAACCAAGTTTGCTTAAACACATCGAGTATTCTATATTTAAAAACAATATGGATAGTTTTGGAATTTACAAGTGAATCATTATTACATACATTAGAGAATCCATAATTATCCAGCAGTGACTTAACATTGTTTGCCCTGTTATTTTTTTCTGTAGATTCATTGATCATGCTCGCATATAATTTACTAATAATAATGTTGTCTGATGTAATTACCTTGCACCAAAACTTAATAATACGTACATACCTATTTATATACAAGGGATACCACCCTAGTTCTCCATCTACTGCCATATTACAAGATGACGTTTTCACATTTAATAATGTTTTACAGTATTGTCGGTGGGTGCACTCTATTTCCTTCGATTTGTTAAATCCCAAGACTTCCGCCATGTAGTTTAACGTTGCGCCGACAAATGCATCAAATAATTGGCATAAAACTGTAGGTTTAAAATCTAATTGTTTTGTGTTATTTAAAAGAACGTTTAATGATTTTAGCCCTTTTCCCGCTAGTGTTTCTTGGTTTAGATTAAAGGTACCAGTACAATTAAAAACAGTTCCGAGATAATTAAAATCATTGACAATTGCGATTTCTTTATTATCATATGACAATTTTACATCCGATCGTATATTTCCTCTTTTCCTAAACACTACTACTTTTATTTTGGTAGTGTTTACTTCCAAACCCCATGTATTACACTACTCCTGTAATACATTCAGGATGTGTTGTAACTCAGAAACTGTTTTACCCATAATAGCAATATCATCAGCAAATAGCATAAGTATAAACGTAATGTCATCAATAGATAAACCACTTAGCCGATTATCTTCTAAAAATAGTTCAAGGTCATCAACACACATAGCAAATAATATAGGTGACATTACCTATTCTTGTTTTTAACAAACTGCATACTTCAAATATTCAGAATAAGAATTGCAACTTCTAACACATGATTGCACGTGTGAATACATGCTTTTCACCACCCTTAGCAGTGTACCGTTAATGCCGGACCTATATAATTTTAGCCACATGCATATATACTATCAAATGCTCGCCTCATGTCTATGCAAGCACAATACAGACGATTCTTCTCGTTTAATATGTTTTGGATGATTGCATCGGTACAAGCCAGATTACAGATATTTTCAACTCATCACCAGCATTTTCTAGTCTGCTGGACATAAGCTATAAACGTTTACCGTTCTTTAACAGGGAACAACGTAAGGCAGCTGAGAAGGTATAGGAAGCACGCCTGGATTAAATTCCATTAAAAGTGTCGCCGATGGATGCTAGTGAACATGAGAACTGTACGCTCAGCAAACGTGCTAAACACACTATACACTTTCTTGTGTTTCATTCACCAGATAGGGCGGATAATATGGACGAGCTACAGGGCTATCTTGTTGAAAGTAGTTCTGCCATGACCCCTCTAGATTGGTGGAAGAAGTTTGAACATAAATCTCCGTGACAATGCGTGACAGACTCAGTGATAAGAATTCTCAACGGAATTATTAATTTATGAATGATTAGTTCATTTGAATAATTGCATATTTGACATCTTTAGCATACATTATATCAATTATACTTAATTAGTTATGCCAACAGACGTTTGGGGTCTAAAACAAAGCGTCTGTGATGTATGCTGTGTCATTGTGCAGGTGTATTCCGTACACGACTATACGGGCATGCATGCCTCGTTTGTCAACAGAGCAGACTGTTTATAAGCTTTATATGTTTGTTTAATAATTCTCTCAATGCATTGTTTTTATAACATACCGTAATCAGATAGATTAGCATCAGTTTTCGAACACGCCTTACCCGATTATCTGAAACTCAACAAACATACGATCCCAACAATCAAATGATCGTACTGTACTGTAGTATCAACATAGCTACTCGTTGCCACCCATAGTATATATATATTAGTTTATACTATATAGTTTATATAGTCTATACAAATGTATATTAATCAGCTCGATTGCGAAACAAGTTCCTACATCTTCTATTAATCACTCTCGTGAGCTGGCCTCATTCCATCGCCACGAGGGAGAGAGAAGAGGCAATGTGGAATTTATACCTTGCCTAAGGACACAATCGTAACTGCCACAGCGGGGCGTATGTAGATATATATTGACAACTGATGGCAGCATTTTGTCTCGGATGTCTAGAGATACTAGCAATATACATGTAATTATTTACATATCCTATACCTGCCTTGTGAATATATCTTTTGAGTGTAAAACAATACCCAGGTTGAAAAATGATGGCGGATGAGGACAATGTAGAGGAAGATATGGATAAGGAATATCACATATGTTCCTACTCCACAATCCGATGGTCAGTCCGTTCCTGCTCCACAACCCGATCATCAGTCCGTTCCTGCTCCACAACCCGATGGTCAGTCTGTTCCTGCTCCACAACCCGATGGTCATGCTGTTCCGACTCCACAACCCGATGGTCAGTCCGTTCCTGCTCCACAACCCGACGGTCATGTTGTTCCGGCTCCACAGCATGATGGTCAATCTGTTCCTGATCCACAACTCGATAATCATGCTGTTCCTGCTCCACAACCCGATGGTCATGCTGTTCCGGCTCCACAAACCGATGGTCAGTCTGTTCCTGCTCCACAACCAGATGGTCAGTCTGTTCCTGCTCCACAACCAGATGGTCAGGCTGCTCCTGCTCCACAACCAGATGGTCAGTCTGTTCCTGCTCCACAACCCGATAGTCATGCTGTTCCTGCTCCACAACCAGATGGTCAGTCTGTTCCTGTTCCACAACCCGATGGTCTGTCTGTTCCTGCTCCACAACCCGATGGTCAGCCTGTTCCTGCTCCACAACCCGATGGCCAGGCTGCTCCTGCTCCATAACCCGATGGTCATGCTGTTCGTGCTCCACAACCAGATGGTCAGTCTGTTCCTGCTCCACAACCCGATGGTCAGTCTGTTCCTGCTCCATAACCCGATGGTCAGTCTGTTCCTGCTCCACAACCCGACGATCAGTCTGTTCCGGCTCCACAACCCGGTGGTCAGTCTGTTCCTGCTCCATAACCCGATGGTCATGCTGTTCCTGCTCCACAACCCGATGGTCATGCTGTTTCTGCTCCACAACCCGATGGTCAGTCCGTTCCTGCTCCACAACCCGACGGTCATGTTGTTCCGGCTCCACAACATGATGGTCAGTCTGTTCCTGATCCACAACCAGATGGTCAGGCTGCTCCTGCTCCACAACCAGATGGTCAGTCTGTTCCTGCTCCACAACCCGATGGGCATGCTATTCCTGCTCCACAACCCGATGGTCAGTCTGTTCCTGCTCCACAACCTGATGGTCAGTCTGGTCCTGCTCCACAACCCGATGGCCAGACTGTTCCTGCTCCACAACCCGATTGTCAGTCTGTTCCTGCTCCACAACCCGATGGCCAGGCTGCTCCTGCTCCATAACCCGATGGTCATGCTGTTCCTGCTCCACAACCAGATGGTCAATCTGTTCCTGCTCCCCACAACCCGATGGTCAGTCTGTTCCTGCTCCACAACCTGATGGTCATGCTGTTCCGGCTCCACAACCCGATGGTCATGCTGTTCCTGCTCCACAACCCGAAGGTCAGTCTGTTCCTGCTCCACAACCCGATGGTCAGGCTGCTCCTGCTCCACAACCAGATGGTCATGCTGTTCCGGCTCCACAACCCGATGACCAGGCTACTCCTGCTCCACAACCCGATGGTCATGCTGTTCCTGCTCCACAACCCGATGGTCAGTCTGTTCCTGCTCCACAACCCGATGGTCATGCTGTTCCTGCTCCATAACCCGATTGTCATGCTGTTCCTGCTCCACAACCAGATGGTCAATCTGTTCCTGCTCCACAACCCGATGGTCAGTCTGTTCCTGCTCCACAACCCGAAGGTCAGTCTGTTCCTGCTCCACAACCCGATGGTCAGGCTGCTCCTGCTCCACAACCAGATGGTCATGCTGTTCCTGCTCCACAACCAGATGGTCAATCTGTTCCTGCTCCCCACAACCCGATGGTCAGTCTGTTCCTGCTCCACAACCCGATGGTCATGCTGTTCCGGCTCCACAACCCGATGGTCATGCTGTTCCTGCTCCACAACCCGAAGGTCAGTCTGTTCCTGCTCCACAACCCGATGGTCAGGCTGCTCCTGCTCCACAACCAGATGGTCATGCTGTTCCGGCTCCACAACCCGATGACCAGGCTACTCCTGCTCCACAACCCGATGGTCATGCTGTTCCTGCTCCACAACCCGATGGTCAGTCTGTTCCTGCTCCACAACCCGATGGTCATGCTGTTCCTGCTCCATAACCCGATTGTCATGCTGTTCCTGCTCCACAACCAGATGGTCAATCTGTTCCTGCTCCACAACCCGATGGTCAGTCTGTTCCTGCTCCACAACCCGAAGGTCAGTCTGTTCCTGCTCCACAACCCGATGGTCAGGCTGCTCCTGCTCCACAACCAGATGGTCATGCTGTTCCGGCTCCACAACCCGATGGCCAGGCTACTCCTGCTCCACAACCCGATAGTCATGCTGTTCCTGCTCCACAACCCGATGGTCAGTCTGTTCCTGCTCCACAACCCGATGGTCATGCTGTTCCTGCTCCATAACCCGATGGTCATGCTGTTCCTGCTCAACAACCCGATGGTCAGTCTGTTCCTGCTCCACAACCCGATGGTCAGGCTGTTCCTGCTCCACAACCAGATGGTCATGCTGTTCCTGCTCCACAACCCGATGGCCAGGCTACTCCTGCTCCACAACCCGATGGTCATGCTGCTCCTGCTCCACAACCCGATGGTCAGGCTGTTCCGGCTCCACAACCCGATGGTCAGTCTGTTCCTGCTCCACAACCCGATGGTCATGCTGTTCCTGCTCCATAACCCGATTGTCATGCTGTTCCTGCTCCACAACCAGATGGTCAATCTGTTCCTGCTCCACAACCCGATGGTCAGTCTGTTCCTGCTCAACAACCCGAAGGTCAGTCTGTTCCTGCTCCACAACCCGATGGTCAGGCTGCTCCTGCTCCACAACCAGATGGTCATGCTGTTCCGGCTCCACAACCCGATGGCCAGGCTACTCCTGCTCCACAACCCGATAGTCATGCTGTTCCTGCTCCACAACCTGATGGTCAGTCTGTTCCTGCTCCACAACCCGATGGTCATGCTGTTCCTGCTCCACAACCCGATGGTCATGCTGTTCCTGCTCCACAACCCGATGGTCAGTCTGTTCCTGCTCCACAACCCGATGGTCATGCTGTTCCTGCTCCACAACCCGATGGTCATGCTGTTCCTGCTCCACAACCGATGGTCATTGTTCCTGCTCCACAACCCGATGGTCAGTCTGTTCCTGCTCCACAACCCGAAGGTCAGTCTGTTCCTGCTCCACAACCCGATGGTCAGGCTGCTCCTGCTCCACAACCAGATGGTCATGCTGTTCCTGCTCCACAACCAGATGGTCAATCTGTTCCTGCTCCCCACAACCCGATGGTCAGTCTGTTCCTGCTCCACAACCCGATGGTCATGCTGTTCCGGCTCCACAACCCGATGGTCATGCTGTTCCTGCTCCACAACCCGAAGGTCAGTCTGTTCCTGCTCCACAACCCGATGGTCAGGCTGCTCCTGCTCCACAACCAGATGGTCATGCTGTTCCGGCTCCACAACCCGATGACCAGGCTACTCCTGCTCCACAACCCGATGGTCATGCTGTTCTTGCTCCACAACCCGATGGTCAGTCTGTTCCTGCTCCACAACCCGATGGTCATGCTGTTCCTGCTCCATAACCCGATTGTCATGCTGTTCCTGCTCCACAACCAGATGGTCAATCTGTTCCTGCTCCACAACCCGATGGTCAGTCTGTTCCTGCTCCACAACCCGAAGGTCAGTCTGTTCCTGCTCCACAACCCGATGGTCAGGCTGCTCCTGCTCCACAACCAGATGGTCATGCTGTTCCGGCTCCACAACCCGATGGCCAGGCTACTCCTGCTCCACAACCCGATAGTCATGCTGTTCCTGCTCCACAACCCGATGGTCAGTCTGTTCCTGCTCCACAACCCGATGGTCATGCTGTTCCTGCTCCATAACCCGATGGTCATGCTGTTCCTGCTCAACAACCCGATGGTCAGTCTGTTCCTGCTCCACAACCCGATGGTCAGGCTGTTCCTGCTCCACAACCAGATGGTCATGCTGTTCCTGCTCCACAACCCGATGGCCAGGCTACTCCTGCTCCACAACCCGATGGTCATGCTGCTCCTGCTCCACAACCCGATGGTCAGGCTGTTCCGGCTCCACAACCCGATGGTCAGTCTGTTCCTGCTCCACAACCCGATGGTCATGCTGTTCCTGCTCCATAACCCGATTGTCATGCTGTTCCTGCTCCACAACCAGATGGTCAATCTGTTCCTGCTCCACAACCCGATGGTCAGTCTGTTCCTGCTCAACAACCCGAAGGTCAGTCTGTTCCTGCTCCACAACCCGATGGTCAGGCTGCTCCTGCTCCACAACCAGATGGTCATGCTGTTCCGGCTCCACAACCCGATGGCCAGGCTACTCCTGCTCCACAACCCGATAGTCATGCTGTTCCTGCTCCACAACCCGATGGTCAGTCTGTTCCTGCTCCACAACCCGATGGTCATGCTGTTCCTGCTCCATAACCCGATGGTCATGCTGTTCCTGCTCCACAACCCGATGGTCAGTCTGTTCCTGCTCCACAACCCGATGGTCAGGCTGTTCCTGCTCCACAACCAGATGGTCATGCTGTTCCTGCTCCACAACCCGATGGCCAGGCTACTCCTGCTCCACAACCCGATGGTCATGCTGCTCCTGCTCCACAACCCGATGGTCAGGCTGTTCCGGCTCCACAACCCGATGGTCAGTCTGTTCCTGCTCCACAACCCGATGGTCATGCTGTTCCTGCTCCACAACCCGATGGTCAGTCTGTTCCTGCTCCACAACCCGATGGTCAGTCCGTTCCTGCTCCACAACCCGTTGGTCAGTCCGTTCCTGCTCCACAACCCGATGGTCATGCTGTTCCTGCTCCACAACCCGACGGTCATGCTGTTCCTGCTCCACAACCCGATGGTCAGTCTGTTCCTGCTCCATAACCCGATGGTCATGCTGTTCCTGCTCCGCCACCCGATGCTCATGCTGTTCCTACTCCACAACCCGATGGTCAGTCTGTTCCTGCTCCACAACCCGATGGTCTCTCTGTTCCTGCTCCACAACCAGATGGTCAGTCTGTTCCTGCTCCACAACCCGATGGTAAGTCTGTTCCTGCTCCACAACCCGATGCTCATGCTGTTCCTGCTCCACAACCCGATGGTCAGTGTGTTCCTGCTCCACAACCCGATGGTCATGCTGTTCCTGCTCCACAACCCGATGCTCATGCTGTTCCTGCTCCACAACCCGATGGTCAGCCTGTTACTACTCCACAACCCGATGGTCAGTCTGTTCCTGCTCCACAACCCGATGGTCAGTCTGTTCCTGCTCCACAACCCGATGGTCAGTCTGTTCCTGCTCCACAACCCGATGGGCATGCTGTTCCTGCTCCACAACCCGGTGGTCATGCTGTTCCTACTCCACAACCCGATGGTCAGTCTGTTCCTGCTCCACAACCCGATGGTCATGCTGTTCCTGCTCCACAACCCGATGGTCAGTCCGTTCCTGCTCCACAACCCGACGGTCAGTCTGTTCCTGCTCCACAACCCGATGATCAGGCTGTTCCTGCTCCACAACCCGATGGTCATGCTGTTCCTGCTCCAAATCCCGATGGTCAGTCTGTTCCTGCTCCACAACCAGATGGTCAGTCTGTTTCTGCTCCACAACCAGATGGTCAGTCTGTTCCAGCTCCACAACCCAATGGCCAGGCTGCTCCTGCTCCACAACCCGATGAACGGATGCCCAGGCGTAGAACACGGCCACTTGCAGACATTATCCCGATGAATCTGCTTGAATTTTAAAAAGTTCTAAGAAAAATGTCCTGAATTGATGATAGGGCTTGGAGTGAGCTTTGACCACTCCACTGATTCTGATTAGGTTTGCGATATAATGAAATAAATCAGATAGATTTGTGAATAATGAAATAAATCAGATAGATTTGTGAATAATGAAATAAATCAGATAGATTTGTGAATAATGAAATATTTTGGATATATTTTCGATATAATGAAATAAATCAGAGAAATCGAACAAAGTCAAAGAATGAGAATGAAGTTTATTTTTATTTATATGGCCAAACACAAACTAGCATATTTGCTTGGCCTTTTTTTAAATCCACAATATGCGCATATATATAAATAGCTTTGAGAAAGTCCCTGGTTTAATATCGTACGTTAGCTGCTCACATCAGGGATCGTCATAAATGATGTTAGATACAATAACCAATAACAAGCAGGAGCAACCGGTAGTGGCGATACGTAGGACAAGTAGGAGACTTCGTGCTATAGATATAGCTACATTGTTAATATGGAAAGTTATTCGTGGTTACTTATCATTATCTATATACATGGTTATTCCTGTGCAGTCCTTCCAAAGTTTTATTTTAATAAGGCAATAGAGATAGGTACATATAGTAATGTTAAGATCTACAATATAGACGTCGTGACAAAAATCGCGGTTTATAAATGCATAGAGCAGTGCCAACTACGTCGGCAATGCAAATATATTAACTATGCAAGACATTCTACGGCATGTTTCTTGCTCGGGGTGAAGCCTACTAATGCTGATGTCATCGTGGACTTGGAGCAGGCTGTACAATTGAGACCCGGATTTGTATTTGGAAAGAAAGAGGACTGGGACATGGTATGTTATTTAACGATATATTTCTGTACAATTGAGACGCGGATTTGTATTTGGAAAGAAAGTGGACTGGGACAAGGTATGTTATTTAACGATATATTTCTGTACAATAGCCCACCCCGGCCGATCTCCTCACGACGTGCACGTCGTGACCGGGGCACATTCCGCAGCAGCAGCGTAGGATTCTGGGATCTTCTGGTCGTCGATCTTGCAGATAGGAAATCTCTCTAACTGGGCACATCAGGCCAGATCCACCGCCTCTTGAAGAGTGTAGAGTGTTTTGACTCCCAGGTTGCCACACTCTACACTGGTTGTCGATCTTGCGAAGGGGGAATCTCTCCAGGTATGTGGATCCACGGCTATGGCACATCAGGACAGATCTGCCATCTCTTCTAGGTGGTGTTATAGCTTCGCACTAGATTTTCGACCTTTTCGTTTAGAAGAGATGGCGGACCTGAGGGAGCGGCAACGGTCGTGGATCCACGCTCATCTGGACTTGCTTGCGACAATCGACGACCAGATGTCTAACTGTCAGATCCGTATTAATGCTGCTGCGGGGTGACCAACAGTGAGGAGTGTGGCCCTACAAAGGACCACGTACAGACCAGGTCTTGTCAACCTGGCGGGCACAGAAAGAAGTAACCACCTGATGACGTCTTCATAAGCTACACAGAATACAGAACCTTCAGAGAATACCGGACTAATCAACGTAGAAGAACAGGAATAATCATCATAGAAGCATAGGAATAATCATCGCAGAACACGTATAATCATCATCGAATAACCACCACAGAAGAATCGCCTTAGGACAAGAAGAATCACCTTAGACAAGAAGAATCACCTTAGGACATAACCATCTTAGAAAATACAGTCGCCCAAATGCATTTATGCGGTGGCGACTTTAAATAAAACTACATACTACTACAAATAGCCCTACCACACGATGACGTCACGCATGTAAACAAAACAGTGCTCGCTAAGCATTGTGGGATCGTTACGGGGGTTTATTCCGCCATGTTTATTATTTACCAATGCGAGTCACATAAGGTCGCGATAACAATCGAAGTTTTGTACAATTAAGATGGTTCACGCTAACTGTTGCATACCTGGATGCACGGGGGAAAGCAGAGGCCATACGGAATTAAGATTCTACAAGTTGTCGAGTGAAAAGATATCGCGCCAAACAAGGATACATTTGATCAGAAACGTCAATCTGAAGGTAGCTTCAAAACACACGACTGTTTGTAGCTTACATTTCGTCGGTGCCGTGGTGTAAAGACTTACGATGTACACACTCCATCGATATTCCCATGGTCGATAGAATGGCCAGACGTTGTCAACAGATAGTGAGATACAATATGAAAACTACCGGGCGACGGATGAAGGTCAACACACCAAGATTGGCTAAACGCAGGGCCGACGTTGACGATTTTGGACTTTTGATCAGACACCTAGAAGCAAGCGCGTGTCCAGGCGAGTTGCTGCGGTATGTTTCAGTAGTATTTTAATCGAACTTAATGCATTTATATCTCCAATTTTACAATTATTTAAATTAAATTTAAAATAAACTGCAAAAAATATGCATACACTGGATATGCAAAACCAATACCCCACCCACTTATTTTACTCAATCATTCTCTAAATCTCAACCAATCCTGTTTGTTGTTGTACTTCAACTTATAGAACCAATTAAAATTTACAGTCCCTCCGACGACTTGTCCCTAATTCGTTGCTATACATGTGTATTTAAAACAACTATATACATTTTGACTTCTGTTCTGTTGTAGACTGCCTTGTTGGAACAAAAAAGCAGTGGAGCTGGAAATTTGACACAAGAACAAAATTCACAGAAATGCTATGCGGTGGCACTCGATGAATCTGGTGAATCTGCTTGTGTGGCAGACCAACCCCAACGTGAAGTAAATGCTACTGAGGTATCGTATAAGTGTGGCGGACCAACCCCAACGTGAAGTAAATGCTACTGAGGTATCGTATAAGTGTGACGGACTAACCCCAACGTGAAGTAAATGCTACTGAGGTATCGTATAAGTGTGACGGACCAACCCCAACATGAAGTAAATGCTACTGAGGTATCGTATAAGTGTGACGGACCAACCCCAACGTGAAGTAAATGCTACTGAGGTATCGTATAAGTGTGACGGACCAACCCCAATGTGAAGTAAATGCTACTGAGGTATCGTATAAGTGTGACGGACCAACCCCAACGTGAAGTAAATGTGTGTGTGTTTTACGTTTATTTATCGTCGCTACCGGTTGCCCATATGAGCGACGCCTCCTGAAGAGATTAGTTATTTTGGAGGATAGTGCATGATACAGACAGAGACCAATTCCAGAATCTCCTCTGGTTCTTTTACGTGCACAGTGTAAAGCACCGACACAAGACCTCGGTCTAACGTCCAATCTGAAAGACTATTAATTTTATTAGGGTCACACGGGGGATCGTACCTGCGATCCCTGGATTACCAGTCCAGCGTGTTACCACTGGTCTACAGATCCGTCTGTTTGAAGTAAATGCTACTGAGGTATCGTATAAATGCTATGTTTCGACAGTATTAGACAGATACGGAGAGTGTCGGTTGAGTCGGTTACCAGTCAGGGGGATAATTATGTGAATTGTCTCAACAACCGTCTTCTGGTTCTACTCAGATGTTTATTGGTATACATGGGTCACAGTCACCTCCACATACCTATGTAGAGACCCACTGTTATATCCATATGAGAAATCTCGGCCTATCTGGATATACACTGTTTCCAATTAAGATAAAAACACAATTGTTTAAACAGATTAGAACGGCATTTTATTATCAGACTTGTACATATTACATAATCACATAATAAAACAGTACATAAAATATATTTACAGGACTGGGGTGAACATTTTTATTTCAGTAAAATAATTATCATAAATACAGGTGTATTTTGTATTATTTATCAAGTAAAACATCAAACATGTGGGTATTATATTGCACCCAGTTTGTATGCTTAAATAGTAGACAGCATATATTGATATCTGTGTGCTTCTTTTACAGCAACCCATGGTATACTATGGAGAAACCAACCTCCTCATGAAAGATCACACACAGTCCCTTTTGCAAGACATCTTAAATAAACTAGATTCAACTAAGGACATGCAGGACATATCTACTCTCACAAAGCTTCTGAAGTCTGTTACACATCTTCTGATTAATGTAAAGGAACAGTTTGACAGTGTAGTGGAATTGCGGTCATTGGATAGATTCTGCCTTGTGCGCTTTGAGGGGTCAGACAATGACATTAGATTTGGACTGGATTTTATAGTTACGATGCTCTGAAAATGTTCTACGCTACAATACTTGAAACGGAGGTACACAGTCTGACATATTGGGGTTCAGACAATAACGCTGACAAAGATGGTGACAAGTGTGGCCCGAGGAGAAATATGTTACCTATCGATGAAATGTGCATGACTTTAATCAAAATGAAACAGTGATCTGCTATTTTGGACTTGTCCGAGAGGTTCAAAATGTCTGATGCTCAAGTATCACGTGTGTTCATAACATGGGTAAACTTCATGTGTAGTGTTCTCAAAGATATTGACATATGGATGTCAAAGTCAAGAGTGAGAAAGCACCGTCCACGTGTCTGTAAGCATATGTGACGTGCGTGTGATCATTGATTGCACTGAGATAGCTCTTGAGCGGCCAAGTGACTTTGAGGTCCAAGTAGCTACATACTCAACATACAAGGGGAATAATACTCTGAAAGGTCTTGTTGGAATTAGTCCCAATGGAATTCCCACATGTGTGTCCGACTTGTTTGAAGGGAGCATCTCGGACAATCAGATTGTTTACAACTGTGGCCTCCTACAGAAATTGGAACCCTATGATGCAATAATGGCCGACAGAGGATTTACTGGTGACGCCGCATTTTTTACATGACAAAAAAACAGATGGCGGTGCAGGAACTTGTAGTCTATTGCCATTGCACATGTTAGGATATATGTAGAAAACAGTGGCATATTTTGTCCCGGAAGGTTGATTCAGTGTAGCGATTTTTACCAAATAATCAATACACACAGGACAATAAGTACCTTAAAAATTATAACCTGTGCCTGAGCAGTGCAAAATAGATCAGACTGCTCTTCCATTACCTACATTTAATTTGAACACATAAATATAACTATGCTCAAATTTTAGGATAACTACTGTAATTAATTACAATGTCACAAACTTCGCAGTCTGATGATCAAACCCGGGTTGCATTGGTGAGAAGCGAGCATGATAACCACTGCGCTAATCCGACAGCATAAGGATAATTACGGCATGCCACGTTAAGAGGATTGTTCAATATATATATATCCATGGCGATATTCAATTTGGGAGTTCTGTGAAACATGTATATATAAAATATGTATTAAAGTGGCGAAACCAAATATTTGGCACATCACTGATATTTCATAATGGTCTACAGTGGTTGTTCACGACTAGCATGTATATAACCAGCATTACATTCCACCAGAAGCATAGATTGAAGATTAAATTCCGCATTTCCACTTATCTCTCCCTCATGACGATGTATTCCATCAGGAATGAGGTCTCGATTGTGATTAATGTTGTAAAAACATGTTTCGCAATTTTGTGTGAACTAAAATAGTACACTAATCTCTGCCCACATCATGTTTTTTACAAGCAACATTGTTTACAAAGACACTTGTGTATTATTTCATGCTATTACATGTATATGATGTAAACATTGTACTGTTTGATATTATAACTGGTGTATGATTGTGGATAGCCAAGGTGAATTGAAAAATAAACATTATTGACATTTATAATTGTTATTGAAATATGTTCAACATTGATTTCTATTTATAAAATCCCTGTGCTACTAAAGCTGGAACTATGTGACTAATGACTTGTGGCGTATTCTTTCCCAGAACTCTTTGTCGAATGCAACTCGAATGATAATCACATCACACTGCATATTTGTGAACAGCACAAAGTCGCACCACTTCCTCTCTGTTACCGCCATTTGCATCTGAACTTGAAAATAATAAGGATGTTTCTCCTTCAATACAGGTGCCCCATTTATTATTTTAACAGGGAAGGCAGATTTCCTGAAATTTGTCTTAATCAAGTTAGCGACACTGTTGATATCTTCCATTGACAAGAATACAAGCACTTCACCTCAAGGACACCATCCTCGTCCACTAGCCTGTCTGGGCTACCCGCCAGCTGGCCATAGTTGGCATCTACAAATAGCCACATTCAGTGACTATTACAAGTTCATGAGCTGACTGTTTCTGGTCAACATACTTCTGTACTGCTGCACCTTCATTTTGAATTCCGTATGCCATTGCAGGAATTGCTTTGCATTACTGGCCGTGAGGCGTCCCTTCCTCTCTCTAAACCAAATAGGGTTGTTGGCTTGACCAACAGTATGTTGCTGAAAGCTGTCCCTCTTGTACCTGGTCACCTGGAAATACAATGTTTATATACGGCTGTAGAAATAATGTTACTGGACATTCAACCAATTCTTGCCGACAGACTCATATCAATACATAAAGTTGAATATGATGAAACCATCGGTGGTCATTTGAAACCGACCCGGTCGATTGGTGATCAACACAATTTTCAACATTACTTTTAGTCCATCATTATAATCAGCATTGTGTTATTATGTGTGTTTAGGCTGTACAGTCAAATTCTGTCATAAGTTTTCTGTATCTTGTACCGATACTGGATTCTACAAACCAAAATAGACGAATCCTATCGTTAGACGAAATCTCCAACACCGTGTCAACACTACCATTACTAGTATTATCATATAAACTGATAGTGATAAATCTAGGTCAAATAGAGTCATTTTAATTTCACATGTAAACAATTATTTTCTGCCGATAAAGTAAGTACATTATTACATTATGGCGTTAATTCTCAATCTACATAACGGCATTGCGATAATAAACCACTAAAACACAATCGAGAGGAAATATTGTTCACTGAAAAATGATTTTTTGTACACAACAACGACTGTGTTTTGTAACGAGTAATTTACCTTTCTATCAGTCGTTTCTTCGATTCTGATTTAGACGCACTAAATCCACGACAATGTAGCCATCGAATAAGACCAGGAAGGCTGTTGTCTTCGACGACAATCAGTGGCAAAATCGCACCTTTCACATCGCATTCCGCAAGTCGAACTATAGTTTCCGCCATATTTTTGCAATACCCGCCCCGCACCTATCCCAGAATGCATTGCGCTAAACATTGCATGACGTCATCGTGAAATAGCCCTATGAGACGCGGATTTGTATTTGGAAAGAAAGTGGACTGGGACAAGGTATGTTATTTAACGATATATTTATGTCCAATTGACCTTTCTGCAAACGCTACTTAGGCACGCCCCCCATAGTTACAGGTGCTCGCTGTAACTACGCGAGACAAGCTATCTAACAAAATGGCGTCTAACGCAGACCTGCATCGAGTTAATCTAGATAAAATTCCGTGGAATTTCTCAGTTTTATTTTACCCAGATATTAATATCTTGTTGAAAGCAAGTCAACAAGTGTTTAGGTTCTTTAAATAGTGAAGGTTATTTCTCTAATATACAGATATATTTAACGGGTGAGGACGTGTTAAGTGTTCGTGGAAAATGTTTTCGCAGTCAACGGAGGAGGTTTCGTATAACTTCTTCTTCGTATACAAGGCAATATAGAGTGAAACATTGTGGTGGATTCGTCTAATAGTATATTATCACGCCTACGCCAATTATGAGATGGGCTGTTGACAAATTAATCAATTACTGGAGAATATATTATTTTTCACACCTTGATTGGTCGGCTCAAACATCTGTGATGCTGGCTTGTATGCCCGTGTTGTATCAGCTTTAGAGCTGAGCCGTGCCATATGTCCAAGCCCTTGCATCATGTATAAATATCATGCTCTTCACATCAATTTCATTACAACCATGGCGTCTATATTTCCATGCGTTTTTTGCTGATTATACAATACAAATACAATAAAAAATAGATAAACACTGTAAATTGCATTGTCATTGTATTAATCTATGTACCTTTTTTATGTCATTGTAAATAATTTAATGTTTTGATGTACAATAAATATATTATTTTAATGACGGTCTATGATTTATTTATTCTCCCCCGTTCACTTTAATTAATCTTGATTAGTGGCTTGAAACCTAGATAGATAATCACTCCTGGTATGGCAAACACACGGCTACATAGTCCCATTCATAATTGTGTCTAATTACCTAAATAGCTAATAATAGCATTATTATAATGAGCCTGTATAGTGCAGTACTATTAAATCAATTATACGAACCTGTGATTATACGAATGCACTAGTGTACGAAACTACCATTAGACGAACAAGAGATTATACGAAACCACCTGAATTCTGAATGAACAACCACATCGTGTCAACTTTGACATTAAAAGAAATGAAATATGCCACCGTCTTGAGAGACTCGACCCTATGCCTCCTAGAAGACTCGAACATTAGGCCCAAAAACTGAACACCAGTACGTTCACTGAGCTAATATGGGAATCCCACAGCTCTGCATGGGTACTATTACTTCTATCTGATCCCTAGTCCACCATCCACGACAATATGTATGACCCACATGTATAATTTTAATCACCATTATACTCACATATCTCTTGTGAACAGTAGATCTATAAATGCAGAATATATTTTTTCGAAATATTTTATTATGCATAAATAATTAATTTCAACTTACTTGTGTGCAAATATATCTGTTTGCATTAATTTTGGATGTATTCAGCTGCTCGTCCACACAACTTAATCCACCTTAGACATTTTTCAAGATTTGTCTTACGTTTTGGAAATGACACGAATTAAACGTCACCTATTAATCGATCTGGATATCTACTATCACTGTCACACAGCATAAATTAATAAAACAGCCCGTAACTACATCTTTTCACCATTGTCAATGACAGACAGCATTAATTAATTTGTAATTATTTTTCAAAAAATAATTTCAGATCACGATCACTCGTTATCAGATTTGATTAAAATTTTACTAAATAATTCGTTTGTCTGACAGAACGATAAAACAATGACTCGGTGTAGTAATCAATACTATAATTGTGTGCACACATTTTATAATTGACCAATTATTAGCACAATCAGTGCTAAATTCCGATGTGCAACACTTTGATCTTGACAGTAGGCCCCTAACGGGATATTATGTTTTCGCGGTCTCTGTGATGTACCGGTAAGTTGGTTGATTACTTCCAATAAACAGTGTGACACGCTTACATTTGATTGCTGTGTTTGCGATAAAAGAATGACTATATGGGGTCAGTCGGTGTTTTTATAGATGCATTGTTTTTAAAGCAGTTGTCTGGTATTTTGTGGTTCATATACACACTTTTAGATTTGTCCAAGGATTTTGAAATGGGTTGAATTTAACGTCGATCACCAGGATATCGACTAATTTTGTACTATAACTAACCCACACACCAACGCTACACAGCTTCAACATCATTAAAACAATTTAAAACCCGTATTTTCGATCAAATTCACGCCTTTTCAAATTTGTCTACTCGTTACTAGTTTGTCTAATATGCATTGTTTGTCTAACAAGATGGCGGCGATAAACCGTTGCCGGGGGTGTGCGCGAATGGTGCGATGCGATTGGCTAACGCCAGCTGTCAATCAAAATCGGCAGAAAGGTCAATTGAGACGCGGATTTGTATTTGGAAAGAAAGTGGACTGGGACAAGGTATGTTATTTAACGATATAGTTCTGTACAAAAGAACAAATTGCGCTGTACTCGAGTGCTCAGTTTTTTTATGCCACCACTATTAATAAATAGTTCTAAAGGTGATGTACGCACATTGATTCCATTGCTTTGATGGTTTCTACGGAGAATTGGAGCTAGGAAGATAAACTAATGAAAAAGATTAACCTAGTCAAAATATCATTATATATTTTCCAACAGTGTTCAAGTACATTAAAATATTTAAAATGGTGGATTTCTTTACTGCAAATCTTATTTTGAAACTGATTTTGAAACGAATATAATTATATGATAGAAACCGTTATTAGAAATTGTGCCAGTCAGTTTGAACAGAAATATATATTTAATAATATATAGTCAGTTTGAACAGAAATATATATTTAATAATATAAATACAGACAGTTTGAACAGAAATATATATTTAATAATATAAATACAGACAGTTTGAGTTATGTATGTTAATTGTTTTTCTTGTTGTTAATCGGCGTGCAAACTACAATAAATATTATATTGCATACATTATATAACAGTGTTTGAATATTATATTATTACAACATATATTGAACGGGCCAGCCATATCTGAATCATGAGACACTTCTTATGAAGACAGTATTTCACGAACCATATCCTTGCCGACACGGCGTCAGGCTGCTAGGCAACTGTAATATTGCTGTACACAAGTACATCATAATGTTTAAAGTAAATCCCAGTGAAGTGATAAATCAATAATAAAACCGTGATGAATATGACGAAAAACTCTATGACGATGATGATACCTTTTATTTCTTTCTCGTTTAAGATCTTGTCTATAAGACAACATCCCTTCATGCCACGACTACAAACTCCTCTGTTCACATACTGTGCAGTTACATTGCAACAGATTCCTGGTTGATTAAAATACTTTAAAAAGAGATGTCTAACTAAATTAACCAGACGAATGTCAAAACTGCCATCTCAAATACAAATGGCATATAACAGCTGACAACTGTTCACATAATCTACCAATTAAAACCAACCGTGGGAAATCATAACTATTACTCTGACCTAAGTAACCTTACAACTTTGAACTACATTGAATTCAACCATTTGGATCATTCCATTACATAACAGGGATAAATGCAAGCATTAAGGGAACTATGTGTGTTATTACACAAAAACTAGCTAAAATCAGCACTGCTACACAACTAGTAGATATTATTTAACTAGCTGGCTGTTCACATACCTGTCATATCAGAATGAACCCCTGACAATGTGTGAACCTTCCACCACTCCTTTGACAGGTGGCTTAACCACTAGGCCACGGAGACACTACATATACGTGACGTATGTAAGCATCGTTTTAAATCTACATCGCCAAATACAGAGACATTGCCTAGCATCAACAAATCCGACGACTGCCAATTACGTAATGTTGTTGTCCAAACGTTCATATTAGGAGGAAATATTATATACATATTATTATCAGCATCTAATTTAAACACGTGCTCTAATTGTGGACGGACTGGGACGTGTACAGGAAGATGGAAAACCAGCAGACTGTCAAACCTTTGGGGACTTGCTGATCTCATAATGAGCAGTATATATGGGTATCTGTGTACGGTAATCGGTAACAGGAACCGGAAACGTTCCCAGATTACTGGAACAACTGCATTTCCCTAGAAGAAGCAACGATAATCTGATCAGCTTTCTATGTGACAAAATGGTTAACACTTTGCCTGTTGGTGATCCTGAGATAGTTGTCATTGAATGGATTTGCAGATGGTGGCAGAACTGTGTCTTATATGAAGCATGCACTCGTGCTAAACATTACGAGCCAGACACACGTATAGACATACATGTCAAATATGTAGTTATGACTGCATGGCTTCACAAGGATCAGCATAGTGTGCCAACATACTGATGTGCTAGTTTTGATATTGACATGACGCATGCATCTAAGTGAGGAGTTCTGTGTGACAACTAGTACTCCACAGAAGCCAAGCTATTACGCCATTCATAAGATTGAATGTTGCGATATAATTTATGTAAATATCATTGCTATAACTGGCTATGACACAACACGCCAAGTTGGTGGACTTGGCAAAAAGACTTCTTGAAAAGTCTTCTGCAACGGTCCAAAACTACTGTCAACTCATAGCAGTGACTGACAGCCTTGTGATGAAGCAATAGTCAGTGCATAAGTGTATGTGTGCCGACTGTATAGTCCATCACCAACTGCCACATCGACCTACACTGTCAAAACAAAGTACAGCTATTGAGAAACTTCTGTACAGTAATCGTATAGCATTTTGTGTTGGTGTTCAGTAAACGTTCAACTCAACTAAACATATGTCATTTATTTACATCAAACTGTTATTATGTGCATACACACCAGATGGTTCCTAATTCAAATCGAAATCCCAGTTTTAGTGTCCAATCCGATCTACATTTATCTCATCTTTTATTGAGAAACAAGCTTGGATATGTATTTCATGTAATTTCAAGCTAGAGATCTTTGGTATAACTGTCAAACAATATATCAATTCAGATATATTGTTTTGGTGCAAACACATGATTGTACGGGAATAAACAAGTTAACCTTATTAAACTTCCAAAAACGGTGGTCGCCAGAACGGGCAGGTGGGTTGTCTCGGTACTCCCGGTTCCTCCAATTCAATAGTTGTAAACTAATTTGAAATAAACAAAGTGTATGCTTATTATGTGTATGTCCCATTTATGCCACACAACTAGCGCGGGGGGGGGGGACCTAGACATATTTTCCTGGGCAGGCTTAGCCACCGATCTAAGTGGTTAACCAGTGCTAAGCAATGTGTGCGAGGTGCCTTGCTCAAGGACACTATATACGTGTCACTAACGAGTATCGAACGTGGTACCCTTCGAATCCAAATCGGAAGCTCTACCACTGGACCACATTATATACGTTGAATAAATCGGCTATCGAATGCATCATTAGCTGAAGCAAATGTTATTAGCTCATTTGAGAAACAAGTTTTTACAACATACATTAATAGCTCTCGAGACCATTTTTCCTGATGGAATCATTGTGATGGTGTCCGAATTAATATCCCAGTATCGTATGCACCACGGAACATACAATCCTTGGAGGCCAGGAGTAAGTTAAATGTTAGCACATACCCATCAAGCTTAGCCGGTTCGTCATTGGAAGTGCACTGTGTGTTTCTCCATATTGTTATTGTGGAGTATTGTGTCCTTGCTTTGACACTGAAAAGATCAAAGTAGTTCTGGAAATATGTGATTCTCAGAGAGTAAATTAGCTACACGTATACATAATTATACGTGGAAGTCGTGATAGCGCAGTGATATCGCAGTGATAGCGCATTGCGCTTCAGATGCGAAAGACCTGGTGTTCGAACCCCGCTGGAGCTGTTTAGATTGTACAACAAACATTTTCTGTGCTTTTTAGATATTTTGGTTATGTTATAATCGAAATAATATTTGTATTTGCGATAAATATAGTCGAATAAACTGTATCGTTCCGGAATTAACAATTTAGGCATACGTCCGGCGTTTTTAATTCCTACGCGTCAGAATTCAAAACCATGTTTTAATGGCCAATAAATTACTGAGAGACAAATATTTATAGCTTAAATTGAGAACGTTTGCTTAATTTTCAGAATGAAAACGACGCGTGTGAAGAATGTCCAGAGAAAGGAGATTGCAATATACCACTTGCTGATGGCAAGAAATGTCTTTCATCTGGTAATCAGAGTGTTGTGTCTAATAATGTTTGATAAGTTTAGTGACTTGTTTAAAGTCACGAACTGCCGTCTCCTTGTGGCAGTTGTAGCACGCCGCATTAATAAATGTCCGGCTATCAAAACGTATTTCTAGTTTATATTGACCAAGAGTATATACGCCCGGTGCGATTAATAAGATATTCTAATTTCGGAAGTATTTCTTATCAACAATTATGTTTGTTTGTGTTGAGCGCTTCTCTTCTCAGAATGAATTCTTTCACTTCCGGATTTCCAGCAGAATAGGTAAATCCGAAGAGAAGTAATCGTGGTAACAACATTGTGTTTCATGAGCTCCGAAACAGAGTATGTTCACCATTTCGGAGCTCACTCGATGAGATAAATTCCAATCTTAAACTGAAGAACACAACTTCCTCTTGTTATTTGATTATTTGTTATCAATCGTATGAAATGTATCGTAAAAATCAGAATAACATTACTTAAGGCTTCCTCTAAACTATGTATAATGTCAGTGCAGTTAGCTTTTATCATGACATTCATATATGTGGCCCTCTCGCTGAACACGTTCTCCGTGAACGTTGAACTAATGTATCTGAAACGTTAAAGCGCCACCATGCCGTTAGTTAGACTGTGCTGCACACCAACATATTGCAAGGAGCAATTATATATTGTGATTATTGTCTTCATTCATTTTTCAATAATACAATATTACGGTAAAAGTAAAATTCGGAAAATATGCTCACAAATGAACCTGTTTTTGTGAATTACCATTTGTAAATTACCTCCCTTTATGGGTATTCTTTTTTTATATTTTTATATTTCGTATTTTACGCCTGCATCAGCACCATTTTGGGCTATTTCGCCGGCGGGCAGTTTACCTAACAACACCTTTCCTGGGCAGGCTCCAGCGGTTAACCAGTACTTGGTGCACCAACCTCCGTAAGAAACTGCCAACTTTTTCAGGGTATTCTTTAGCAAAATCACAAATATCTCTGTAAATGGTTGTATACTAACCTTAACACTAGGATAAACCTCCATATGCATTATACTATTACAATTCCACCTGAAGGGAAACACTAGGATAAACCTCCATATGCATTATACTATTACAATTCCACCTGAAGGGAAACACTAGGATAAACCTCCATATGCATTATACTATTACAATTCCACCTGAAGGGAAACACTAGGATAAACTTCCATATGCATTATACTATTACAATTCCACCTGAAGGGAAACACTAGGATAAACCTCCATATGCATTATACTATTACAATTCCACCTGAAGGGAAACACTAGGATAAACCTCCATATGCATTATACTATTACAATTCCACCTGAAGGGAAACACTAGGATAAACCTCCATATGCATTATACTATTACAATTCCACCTGAAGGGAAACACTAGGATAAACCTCCATATGCATTATACTATTACAATTCCACCTGAAGGGAAACACTAGGATAAACCTCCATATGCATTATACTATTACAATTCCACCTGAAGGGAAACACTAGGATAAACCTCCATATGCATTATACTATTACAATTCCACCTGAAGGGAAACACTAGGATAAACCTCCATATGCATTATACTATTACAATTCCACCTGAAGGGAAACACTAGGATAAACCTCCATATGCATTATACTATTACAATTCCACCTGAAGGGAAACACTAGGATAAACCTCCATATGCATTATACTATTACAATTCCACCTGAAGGGAAACACTAGGATAAACCTCCATATGCATTATACTATTACAATTCCACCTGAAGGGAAACACTAGGATAAACCTCCATATGCATTATACTATTACAATTCCACCTGAAGGGAAACACTAGGATAAACCTCCATATGCATTATACTATTACAATTCCACCTGAAGGGAAACACTAGGATAAACCTCCATATGCATTATACTATTACAATTCCACCTGAAGGGAAACACTAGGATAAACCTCCATATGCATTATACTATTACAATTCCACCTGAAGGGAAACACTAGGATAAACCTCCATATGCATTATACTATTACAATTCCACCTGAAGGGAAACACTAGGATAAACCTCCATATGCATTATACTATTACAATTCCACCTGAAGGGAAACACTAGGATAAACCTCCATATGCATTATACTATTACAATTCCACCTGAAGGGAAACACTAGGATAAACCTCCATATGCATTATACTATTACAATTCCACCTGAAGGGAAACACTAGGATAAACCTCCATATGCATTACTATTACAATTCCACCTGAAGGGAACACTAGGATAAACCTCCATATGCATTATACTATTACAATTCCACCTGAAGGAAACACTAGGATAAACCTCCATATGCATTATACTATTACAATTCCACCTGAAGGGAAACACTAGGATAAACCTCCATATGCATTATACTATTACAATTCCACCTGAAGGGAAACACTAGGATAAACCTCCATATGCATTATACTATTACAATTCCACCTGAAGGGAAACACTAGGATAAAACCTCCATATGCATTATACTATTACAATTCCACAGGTGCTTCGTTAATATGGTGCACGCAAGAAACGTCTTCGCTGGCAATAACAGGTGCTTCGTTAATATGGTGCACGCAAGAAACGTCTTCGCTGGCAATAACAGGTGCTTCGTTAATATGGTGCACGCAAGAAACGTCTTCGCTGGCAATAACAGGTGCTTCGTTAATATGGTGCACGCAAGAAATGCCAAACAAGAAATGAGCATTCGCGTGTACCCTAAACATCCAGTAAGCATAGCAAGAAGTATTGTTTATTTTTGTATGTTACATGGAATTGTGTTGTGGCCCGAAACAAGGTACTTTTTTGAGACAGTGTTGATTTCACATGTGAGAGAAATTATAGTTTTATTTTATTAGATGTTACGAACTCTGTTACGAGTCTAGTTAAGCGTTAGATGTTACGAATTCTGAGTCTAGTCAAGCGTTAGATGTTACGAATTCTGAGTCTAGTCAAGCGTTAGATGTTACGAACTCTGAGTCTAGTCAAGCGTTAGATGTTACGAACTCTGAGTCTAGTCAAGCGTTAGATGTTACGAACTCTGAGTCTAGTCAAGCGGTAGATGTTACGAACTCTGAGTCTAGTCAAGCGTTAGATGTTACGAACTCTGAGTCTAGTCAAGCGTTAGATGTTACGAACTCTGAGTCTAGTCAAGCGTTAGATGTTACGAACTCTGAGTCTAGTCAAGCGCGTTAGATGTTACGAACTCTGAGTCTAGTCAACGCGTTAGATGTTACGAACTCTGAGTCTAGTCAAGCGTTAGATGTTACGAACTCTGAGTCTAGTCAAGCGTTGTTACGAACTCTGAGTCTAGTCAAGCGTTAGATGTTACGAACTCTGAGTCTAGTCAAGCGTTAGATGTTACGAACTCTGAGTCTAGTCAAGCGTTAGATGTTACGAACTCTGAGTCTAGTCAAGCGTTAGATGTTACGAACTCTGAGTCTAGTCAAGCGTTAGATGTTACGAACTCTGAGTCTAGTCAAGCGTTAGATGTTACGAACTCTGAGTCTAGTCAAGCGTTAGATGTTACGAACTCTGAGTCTAGTCAAGCGTTAGATGTTACGAACTCTGAGTCTAGTCAAGCGTTAGATGTTACGAACTCTGAGTCTAGTCAAGCGTTAGATGTTACGAACTCTGAGTCTAGTCAAGCGTTAGATGTTACGAACTCTGAGTCTAGTCAAGCGTTAGATGTTAGAACTCTGAGTCTAGTCAAGCGTTAGATGTTACGAACTCTGAGTCTAGTCAAGCGTTAGATGTTACGAACTCTGAGTCTAGTCAAGCGTTAGATGTTACGAACTCTGAGTCTAGTCAAGCGTTAGATGTTACGAACTCTGAGTCTAGTCAAGCGTTAGATGTTACGAACTATGAGTCTAGTCAAGCGTTAGATGTTACGAACTCTGAGTCTAGTCAAGCGTTAGATGTTACGAACTCTGAGTCTAGTCAAGCGTTAGATGTTACGAACTCTGAGTCTAGTCAAGCGTTAGATGTTACGAACTCTGAGTCTAGTCAAGCGTTAGATGTTACGAACTCTGAGTCTAGTCAAGCGTTAGATGTTACGAACTCTGAGTCTAGTCAAGCGCGTTAGATGTTACGAACTCTGAGTCTAGTCAAGCGTTAGATGTTACGAACTCTGAGTCTAGTCAAGCGCGTTAGATGTTACGAACTCTGAGTCTAGTCAAGCGCGTTAGATGTTACGAACTCTGAGTCTAGTCAAGCGCTTAGATGTTACGAACTCTGAGTCTAGTCAAGCGCGTTAGATGTTACGAACTCTGAGTCTAGTCAAGCGTTAGATGTTACGAACTCTGAGTCTAGTCAAGCGTTAGATGTTACGAACTCTGAGTCTAGTCAAGCGTTAGATGTTACGAACTCTGAGTCTAGTCAAGCGGTTAGATGTTACGAACTCTGAGTCTAGTCAAGCGCGTTAGATGTTACGAACTCTGAGTCTAGTCAAGCGTTAGATGTTACGAACTCTGAGTCTAGTCAAGCGCATTAGATGTTACGAACTCTGAGTCTAGTCAAGCGTTAGATGTTACGAACTCTGAGTCTAGTCAAGTGCGTTAGATGTTACGAACTCTGAGTCTAGTCAAGCGTTAGATGTTACGAACTCTGAGTCTAGTCAAGCGTTAGATGTTACGAACTCTGAGTCTAGTCAACGCGTTAGATGTTACGAACTCTGAGTCTAGTCAAGCGTGTTAGATGTTACGAACTCTGAGTCTAGTCAAGCGCATTAGATGTTACGAACTCTGAGTCTAGTCAACGCGTTAGATGTTACGAACTCTGAGTCTAGTCAAGCGCGTTAGATGTTACAAACTCTGAGTCTAGTCAAGCGCGTTAGATGTTACGAACTCTGAGTCTAGTCAAGCGTTAGATATTGCGAACTCTGAGTCTAGTCAAGCACGTTAGATGTTACGAACTCTGAGTCTAGTCAATCGCGTTAGATGTTACGAACTCTGAGTCTAGTCAAGCGTTAGAGTTACGAACTCTGAGTCTAGTCAAGCGTTAGATGTTACGAACTCTGAGTCTAGTCAAGCGTTAGATGTTACGAACTCTGAGTCTAGTCAAGCGTTAGATGTTACGAACTCTGAGTCTAGTCAAGCGTTAGATGTTACGAACTCTGAGTCTAGTCAAGCGTTAGATGTTACGAACTCTGAGTCTAGTCAAGCGCGTTAGATGTTACGAACTCTGAGTCTAGTCAAGCGCGTTAGATGTTACGAACTCTGAGTCTAGTCAATCGCGTTAGATGTTACGAACTCTGAGTCTAGTCAAGCGCTTAGATGTTACGAACTCTGAGTCTAGTCAAGCGTTAGATGTTACGAACTCTGAGTCTAGTCAAGCGCGTTAGATGTTACGAACTCTGAGTCTAGTCAAGCGTTAGATGTTACGAACTCTGAGTCTAGTCAAGCGTTAGATGTTACGAACTCTGAGTCTAGTCAAGCGTTAGATGTTACGAACTCTGAGTCTAGTCAAGCGTTAGATGTTACGAACTCTGAGTCTAGTCAAGCGCATTAGATGTTACGAACTCTGAGTCTAGTCAATCGCGTTAGATGTTACGAACTCTGAGTCTAGTCAAGCGCGTTAGATGTTACGAACTCTGAGTCTAGTCAAGCGCGTTAGATGTTACGAACTCTGAGTCTAGTCAAGCGTTAGATGTTACGAACTCTGAGTCTAGTCAAGCACGTTAGATGTTACGAACTCTGAGTCTAGTCAAGCGTTAGATGTTACGAACTCTGAGTCTAGTCAAGCGTTAGATGTTACGAACTCTGAGTCTAGTCAAGCGTTAGATGTTACGAACTCTGAGTCTAGTCAATCGCGTTAGATGTTACGAACTCTGAGTCTAGTCAAGCGTTAGATGTTACGAACTCTGAGTCTAGTCAAGCGTTAGATGTTACGAACTCTGAGTCTAGTCAAGCGTTAGATGTTACGAACTCTGAGTCTAGTCAAGCGCGTTAGATGTTACGAACTCTGAGTCTAGTCAAGCGTTAGATGTTACGAACTCTGAGTCTAGTCAAGCGTTAGATGTTACGAACTCTGAGTCTAGTCAAGCGCGTTAGATGTTACGAACTCTGAGTCTAGTCAAGCGGTTAGATGTTACGAACTCTGAGTCTAGTCAAGCGTTAGATGTTACGAACTCTGAGTCTAGTCAAGCGTTAGATGTTACGAACTCTGAGTCTAGTCAAGCGCGTTAGATGTTACGAACTATGAGTCTAGTCAAGCGTTAGATGTTACGAACTCTGAGTCTAGTCAAGCGTTAGATGTTACGAACTCTGAGTCTAGTCAAGCGCGTTAGATGTTACGAACTCTGAGTCTAGTCAAGCGTTAGATGTTACGAACTCTGAGTCTAGTCAAGCGCTTAGATGTTACGAACTCTGAGTCTAGTCAACGCGTTAGATGTTACGAACTCTGAGTCTAGTCAAGCGCGTTAGATGTTACGAACTCTGAGTCTAGTCAAGCGCGTTAGATGTTACGAACTCTGAGTCTAGTCAAGCGTTAGATGTTACGAACTCTGAGTCTAGTCAAGCACGTTAGATGTTACGAACTCTGAGTCTAGTCAAGCGCGTTAGATGTTACGAACTCTGAGTCTAGTCAAGCGTTAGATGTTACGAACTCTGAGTCTAGTCAAGCGTTAGATGTTACGAACTCTGAGTCTAGTCAAGCGTTAGATGTTACGAACTCTGAGTCTAGTCAAGCGTTAGATGTTACGAACTCTGAGTCTAGTCAAGCGTTAGATGTTACGAACTCTGAGTCTAGTCAAGCGTTAGATGTTACGAACTCTGAGTCTAGTCAAGCGTTAGATGTTACGAACTCTGAGTCTAGTCAAGCGTTAGATGTTACGAACTCTGAGTCTAGTCAAGCGTTAGATGTTACGAACTCTGAGTCTAGTCAAGCGTTAGATGTTACGAACTCTGAGTCTAGTCAAGCGTTAGATGTTACGAACTCTGAGTCTAGTCAAGCGTTAGA
>CM026393.1:65644787-65681543 GCA_014843695.1 Archivesica marissinica
TCTAACGCTTGACTAGACTCAGAGTTCGTAACATCTAACGCTTGACTAGACTCAGAGTTCGTAACATCTAACGCTTGACTAGACTCAGAGTTCGTAACATCTAACGCTTGACTAGACTCAGAGTTCGTAACATCTAACGCTTGACTAGACTCAGAGTTCGTAACATCTAACGCTTGACTAGACTCAGAGTTCGTAACATCTAACGCTTGACTAGACTCAGAGTTCGTAACATCTAACGCTTGACTAGACTCAGAGTTCGTAACATCTAACGCTTGACTAGACTCAGAGTTCGTAACATCTAACGCTTGACTAGACTCAGAGTTCGTAACATCTAACGCTTGACTAGACTCAGAGTTCGTAACATCTAACGCTTGACTAGACTCAGAGTTCGTAACATCTAACGCGCTTGACTAGACTCAGAGTTCGTAACATCTAACGTGCTTGACTAGACTCAGAGTTCGTAACATCTAACGCTTGACTAGACTCAGAGTTCGTAACATCTAACGCGCTTGACTAGACTCAGAGTTCGTAACATCTAACGCGCTTGACTAGACTCAGAGTTCGTAACATCTAACGCGTTGACTAGACTCAGAGTTCGTAACATCTAAGCGCTTGACTAGACTCAGAGTTCGTAACATCTAACGCTTGACTAGACTCAGAGTTCGTAACATCTAACGCGCTTGACTAGACTCAGAGTTCGTAACATCTAACGCTTGACTAGACTCAGAGTTCGTAACATCTAACGCTTGACTAGACTCATAGTTCGTAACATCTAACGCGCTTGACTAGACTCAGAGTTCGTAACATCTAACGCTTGACTAGACTCAGAGTTCGTAACATCTAACGCTTGACTAGACTCAGAGTTCGTAACATCTAACCGCTTGACTAGACTCAGAGTTCGTAACATCTAACGCGCTTGACTAGACTCAGAGTTCGTAACATCTAACGCTTGACTAGACTCAGAGTTCGTAACATCTAACGCTTGACTAGACTCAGAGTTCGTAACATCTAACGCGCTTGACTAGACTCAGAGTTCGTAACATCTAACGCTTGACTAGACTCAGAGTTCGTAACATCTAACGCTTGACTAGACTCAGAGTTCGTAACATCTAACGCTTGACTAGACTCAGAGTTCGTAACATCTAACGCGATTGACTAGACTCAGAGTTCGTAACATCTAACGCTTGACTAGACTCAGAGTTCGTAACATCTAACGCTTGACTAGACTCAGAGTTCGTAACATCTAACGCTTGACTAGACTCAGAGTTCGTAACATCTAACGTGCTTGACTAGACTCAGAGTTCGTAACATCTAACGCTTGACTAGACTCAGAGTTCGTAACATCTAACGCGCTTGACTAGACTCAGAGTTCGTAACATCTAACGCGCTTGACTAGACTCAGAGTTCGTAACATCTAACGCGATTGACTAGACTCAGAGTTCGTAACATCTAATGCGCTTGACTAGACTCAGAGTTCGTAACATCTAACGCTTGACTAGACTCAGAGTTCGTAACATCTAACGCTTGACTAGACTCAGAGTTCGTAACATCTAACGCTTGACTAGACTCAGAGTTCGTAACATCTAACGCTTGACTAGACTCAGAGTTCGTAACATCTAACGCGCTTGACTAGACTCAGAGTTCGTAACATCTAACGCTTGACTAGACTCAGAGTTCGTAACATCTAAGCGCTTGACTAGACTCAGAGTTCGTAACATCTAACGCGATTGACTAGACTCAGAGTTCGTAACATCTAACGCGCTTGACTAGACTCAGAGTTCGTAACATCTAACGCGCTTGACTAGACTCAGAGTTCGTAACATCTAACGCTTGACTAGACTCAGAGTTCGTAACATCTAACGCTTGACTAGACTCAGAGTTCGTAACATCTAACGCTTGACTAGACTCAGAGTTCGTAACATCTAACGCTTGACTAGACTCAGAGTTCGTAACATCTAACGCTTGACTAGACTCAGAGTTCGTAACTCTAACGCTTGACTAGACTCAGAGTTCGTAACATCTAACGCGATTGACTAGACTCAGAGTTCGTAACATCTAACGTGCTTGACTAGACTCAGAGTTCGCAATATCTAACGCTTGACTAGACTCAGAGTTCGTAACATCTAACGCGCTTGACTAGACTCAGAGTTTGTAACATCTAACGCGCTTGACTAGACTCAGAGTTCGTAACATCTAACGCGTTGACTAGACTCAGAGTTCGTAACATCTAATGCGCTTGACTAGACTCAGAGTTCGTAACATCTAACACGCTTGACTAGACTCAGAGTTCGTAACATCTAACGCGTTGACTAGACTCAGAGTTCGTAACATCTAACGCTTGACTAGACTCAGAGTTCGTAACATCTAACGCTTGACTAGACTCAGAGTTCGTAACATCTAACGCACTTGACTAGACTCAGAGTTCGTAACATCTAACGCTTGACTAGACTCAGAGTTCGTAACATCTAATGCGCTTGACTAGACTCAGAGTTCGTAACATCTAACGCTTGACTAGACTCAGAGTTCGTAACATCTAACGCGCTTGACTAGACTCAGAGTTCGTAACATCTAACCGCTTGACTAGACTCAGAGTTCGTAACATCTAACGCTTGACTAGACTCAGAGTTCGTAACATCTAACGCTTGACTAGACTCAGAGTTCGTAACATCTAACGCTTGACTAGACTCAGAGTTCGTAACATCTAACGCGCTTGACTAGACTCAGAGTTCGTAACATCTAAGCGCTTGACTAGACTCAGAGTTCGTAACATCTAACGCGCTTGACTAGACTCAGAGTTCGTAACATCTAACGCGCTTGACTAGACTCAGAGTTCGTAACATCTAACGCTTGACTAGACTCAGAGTTCGTAACATCTAACGCGCTTGACTAGACTCAGAGTTCGTAACATCTAACGCTTGACTAGACTCAGAGTTCGTAACATCTAACGCTTGACTAGACTCAGAGTTCGTAACATCTAACGCTTGACTAGACTCAGAGTTCGTAACATCTAACGCTTGACTAGACTCAGAGTTCGTAACATCTAACGCTTGACTAGACTCAGAGTTCGTAACATCTAACGCTTGACTAGACTCATAGTTCGTAACATCTAACGCTTGACTAGACTCAGAGTTCGTAACATCTAACGCTTGACTAGACTCAGAGTTCGTAACATCTAACGCTTGACTAGACTCAGAGTTCGTAACATCTAACGCTTGACTAGACTCAGAGTTCGTAACATCTAACGCTTGACTAGACTCAGAGTTCTAACATCTAACGCTTGACTAGACTCAGAGTTCGTAACATCTAACGCTTGACTAGACTCAGAGTTCGTAACATCTAACGCTTGACTAGACTCAGAGTTCGTAACATCTAACGCTTGACTAGACTCAGAGTTCGTAACATCTAACGCTTGACTAGACTCAGAGTTCGTAACATCTAACGCTTGACTAGACTCAGAGTTCGTAACATCTAACGCTTGACTAGACTCAGAGTTCGTAACATCTAACGCTTGACTAGACTCAGAGTTCGTAACATCTAACGCTTGACTAGACTCAGAGTTCGTAACATCTAACGCTTGACTAGACTCAGAGTTCGTAACATCTAACGCTTGACTAGACTCAGAGTTCGTAACATCTAACGCTTGACTAGACTCAGAGTTCGTAACAACGCTTGACTAGACTCAGAGTTCGTAACATCTAACGCTTGACTAGACTCAGAGTTCGTAACATCTAACGCGTTGACTAGACTCAGAGTTCGTAACATCTAACGCGCTTGACTAGACTCAGAGTTCGTAACATCTAACGCTTGACTAGACTCAGAGTTCGTAACATCTAACGCTTGACTAGACTCAGAGTTCGTAACATCTAACGCTTGACTAGACTCAGAGTTCGTAACATCTACCGCTTGACTAGACTCAGAGTTCGTAACATCTAACGCTTGACTAGACTCAGAGTTCGTAACATCTAACGCTTGACTAGACTCAGAGTTCGTAACATCTAACGCTTGACTAGACTCAGAATTCGTAACATCTAACGCTTGACTAGACTCAGAATTCGTAACATCTAACGCTTAACTAGACTCGTAACAGAGTTCGTAACATCTAATAAAATAAAACTATAATTTCTCTCACATGTGAAATCAACACTGTCTCAAAAAAGTACCTTGTTTCGGGCCACAACACAATTCCATGTAACATACAAAAATAAACAATACTTCTTGCTATGCTTACTGGATGTTTAGGGTACACGCGAATGCTCATTTCTTGTTTGGCATTTCTTGCGTGCACCATATTAACGAAGCACCTGTTATTGCCAGCGAAGACGTTTCTTGCGTGCACCATATTAACGAAGCACCTGTTATTGCCAGCGAAGACGTTTCTTGCGTGCACCATATTAACGAAGCACCTGTTATTGCCAGCGAAGACGTTTCTTGCGTGCACCATATTAACGAAGCACCTGTGGAATTGTAATAGTATAATGCATATGGAGGTTTATCCTAGTGTTTCCTTCAGGTGGAATTGTAATAGTATAATGCATATGGAGGTTTATCCTAGTGTTTCCCTTCAGGTGGAATTGTAATAGTATAATGCATATGGAGGTTTATCCTAGTGTTTCCCTTCAGGTGGAATTGTAATAGTATAATGCATATGGAAGTTTATCCTAGTTTTTCCCTTCAGGTGGAATTGTAATAGTATAATGCATATGGAAGTTTATCCTAGTTTTTCCCTTCAGGTGGAATTGTAATAGTATAATGCATATGGAAGTTTATCCTAGTGTTTCCCTTCAGGTGGAATTGTAATAGTATAATGCATATGGAAGTTTATCCTAGTGTTAAGGTTAGTATACAACCATTTACAGAGATATTTGTGATTTTGCTAAAGAATACCCTGAAAAAGTTGGCAGTTTCTTACGGAGGTTGGTGCACCAAGTACTGGTTAACCGCTGGAGCCTGCCCAGGAAAGGTGTTGTTAGGTAAACTGCCCGCCGGCGAAATAGCCCAAAATGGTGCTGATGCAGGCGTAAAAGACGAAATATAAAAGAAAAAGAAAAGGAATACCCATAAAGGGAGGTAATTTACAAATGGTAATTCACAAAAACAGGTTCGTTTGTGAGCATATTTTCCGAATTTTACTTTTACCGTAATGTTGTATTATTGAAAAATGAATGAAGACAATAATCACAATATATAATTGCTCCTTGCAATATGTTGGTGTGCAGCACAGTCTAACTAAAGGCATGTTGGCGCTTTAACGTTTCAGATACATTAGTTCAACGTTCACGGAGAACGTGTTCAGCGAGAGGGCCACATATATGAATGTCATCATAAAAGCTAACTACACTGACATTATACATAGTTTAGAGGAAGCCTTAAGTAATGTTATGCTGCTTTTTACGTTAATTTCATGCGATTGATAACAAATAATCAAATAACAAGAGGAAGTTTGTGTTCTTCAGCTTAAGATTGGAATTTATCTCATCGAGTGAGCTCCGAAATGGTGAACATACTCTGTTTCGGAGCTCATGAAACACAATGTTGTTACCACGATTACTTCTCTTCGGATTTACCTATTCTGCTGGAAATCCGGAAGTGAAAGAATTAATTCTGAGAAGAGAAGCGCTCAACACAAACAAACATAATTGTTGATAAGAAATACTTCCGAAATTAGAATATCTTATTATTCGCACCGGGCGTATAGACTCTTGGTCAATATAAACTAGAAATACGTTTTGATAGCCGGACAGTTATTAATGCGGCATGCTACAACTGCCCCAAGGAGACGGCAGTTCGTGACTTTAAACAAGTCACTAAACTTATCAAACATTATTAGACACAACACTCTGATTACCAGATGAAAGACATTTCTTGCCATCAGCACGTTGTATATCGCAATCTCCTTTCTCTGGACAGCCTTCACACGCGTCGTTTTCATTCTGAAAATTAAGCAAACGTTCTCAATTTAAGCTATAAATATTTGTCTCTCAGTAATTTATTGGCCAATAAAACATGGTTTTGAATTCTGACGCGTAGGAATTAAAAACGCCGGCCGTATGCCTAAATTGTGAATTCCGGCACTCAGAACGATACAGTTTATTCGACTATATTTATCGCAAATACAAATATTATTTCGATTCTAACATGACCAAAATATCTAAAAAGCGCAGAAAATGTTTGTTGTACAATCGAAACAGCTCCAGCGGGGTTCGAACACGTCTTTCGCATCTGAAGCGCAATGCGCTATCACTGCGATATTACTGCGCTATCACGACTTCCACGTATAATTATGTATACTTGTAGCTAATTTACTCTCTGAGAATTACATTTCCAGAACTACTTTGATCTTTTCAGCTAATGACGCATTCGATAGCCGATTTATTCAACGTATATAACGTGGCCCAGTGGTAGAGCGTCGGATTTGGATTCAAAGGGTACGACGTTCGATACTCGTTAGTTACACGTATTTATTTTATACTAATTGATGAAATACAGTGTTCTATCAGTGAGATATAATCCATATCACTCACTGCATATCACTCACTGTATTTTGCCGGACTACTTTTTTATTATCTCCTTTTCCAATACACCAACTTGCACCGTGTCACACGTGTCATTTAATTGTCACCGTTTACCTGGCTCCAATGACACTATTTACCTGTATTATTGTTTTTGTTATGAAACAAACTCAAAAGCGAAATACAAATGACAATGTCTCGAATTGTGTCACTGCAAATTGTAACAATTAATCCAATAAATGTTTTCATGTATGTATCCTCGATTCAACTTTAAATTCAAGATGGCGGAAGATGTGTGTATCGACTCACGAAGTATAGCCGTCAGTGTATTCATCCGCGCAAAAACACAGCGGCCAGCTATTTTAATTTCTTCATTTTGTGTTTGTTTTTCACCAATTGGCATAAAATAAAAATAAAAATTGTTTGTTTTGAAATGTTCTCACTTCTCAGTGATATATATTCCATATTCACTCAAAACAAACAAATATCCTCTATATATTGTCCTTGAGCAAGGCACCTCGCACACATTGCTTAGCACTGGTTAACCACTTAGATCGGTGGCTAAGCCTGCCTAGGAACATATATCTAGGTACCCCCGCTAGTTGTGTGGCATTAATGGGACATGCACATAATAAGCATACACTTTATTTATTTCAAATTATTTTACAGCTATTGAATTGGAGGAACCGGGAGTACCGAGACAACACACCTGCCCGTTCTGGCGACCACCGTTTTTGGAAGTTTAATAAGGTTAACTTGTTTATTCCCGTTCAATCCTGTGTTTGCACCAAAACAATATATCCGAATTGATATATTGCTTGACAATTATACCAAAGATCTCTAGCTTGAAAGTACATGAAATACATGTCCAAGCTTGTTTCTCAATAAAAGATGAGATAAATGTAGATTGGATTGGACACTAAAACTGGGATTTGGATTTGAATTAGGAACCATCTGGTGTGTATGCACATAATAACAGTTTGATGTAAATAAATGACATATGTTTAGTTGAGTTGAACGTTTACTGAACACAACATACTATACGATTACTGTACAGAAGTTTCTCAATAGCTGTAATTTGTTTTGACAGTGTAGGTCGGTGTGGCAGTTGGTGATGGACTATACAGTCGGCACACACACACGTATGCACTGACTATTGCTTCACCACAAGGCTGTCAGTCACTGCTATGAGTTGACAGTAGTTTTGGACCGTTGCAGAAGACCTTTCAAGAAGTCTTTTTGCCAAGTCCACCAACTTGGCGTGTTGTGTCATAGCCAGTTATAGCAATGATATGTACATAAATTATATCGCAACATTCAATCTTATGAATGGTGTAATAGCTTGGCTTCTGTGGAGTACTAGTTGTCACACAGAACTCCTCACTTAGATGCATGCGTCATGTCAATATCAAAACTATCACATCAGTAAGTTGGCAGATTATACTGATCCTTGTGAAGCCAGTCATAACTACATATTTGACATGTATGTCTATACGTGTGTCTGTCTCGTAATGTTTAGCACGAGTGCATGCATGCGGACACGCTTCAGAAAGACACAGTTCTGCCACCATCTGCAAATCCATCATTGACAACTATCTCAGGATCACCAACAGGCAAACGGTTAACCAGTGTGTCACATAGAAAGCTGATCAGATTATCGTTGCTTCTTCTAGGGAAATGCAGTTGTTCCAGTAATCTGGGAGCGTTTCCGGTTCCTGTTACCGATTACAGTACACATATACCCAGATACCAAGCCGATACTCTCGTGTTCCACGCTGTGCTGTAGGGTGGTACTGGGCATGTACCATATATATTCGTGTGCAGGTTGTGCTAACATGGGCGTATATACCGCTCATTATGAGATCAGCAAGTCCCCAAAGGTTTGACAGTCTGCTGGTTTTCCATCTTCCTGTACACGTCCCAGTCCGTCCACAAATAGAGCACGCGGTTAAATTAGATGCTGATAATAATATATATGTAATATTTCCTCCTAATCTGAACGTTTGGACAACAATATTACGTAATTGGCAGTCGTCGGATTTGTTGATGCTAGGCAATGTCTCTGTATTTGGCGATGTAGGTTTAAAACGATGCTTACATACGTCACGTATATGTAGTGTCTCCGTGGCCTAGTGGTTAAGCCACCTGTCTAAGGAGTGGTGGAAGGTTCACACATTGCCATGGGTTCATTCTGATATGACAGGTATGTGAACAGCCAGCTAGTTAAATAATATCTACTAGTTGTGTAGCAGTGCTGATTTTAGCTATTTTTTGTAATAATACACATAGTTCCCTTAATGCTTGCATGTATCCCTGTTATGTAATGGAATGGTCCAAATGGTTGAATTCAATGTAGTTCAAAGTTGTAAGGTTACTTAGGTCAGAGTAATAGTTATGATTTCCCACGGTTGGTTTTGATTGGTAGATTATGTGAACAGTGGTCAGCAGTTATACGCAATTTGTATTTGAGATGCCAGTTTTGACATTCGTCTGGTTAATTTAGTTAGACATCTCTTTTTAAAGTATTTTAATCAACCAGGAATCTGTTGCAATGTAACTGCACAGTATGTGAACAGAGGAGTTTGTAGTCGTGGCATGAAGGGATGTTGTCTTATAGACAAGATCATAAACGAGAAAGAAATAAAAGGTATCATCATCGTCATAGAGTTTTTCGTCATATTCATCACGGTTTTATTATTGACTTATCACTTCACTGAGATTTACTTTAAACATTATGATGTACTTGTGTACATCAATATTACAGTTGCCTAGCAGCCTGACGCCTTGTCGGCAAGGATATGGTTCGTGAAATACTGTCTTCATAAGAAGTGTCTCATGATTCAGATATGGCTGGCCCGTTCAATATATGTTGTGATAATATAATAATCAAACACTGTTATATAATGTATGCAATATAATATTTATTGTAGTTTGCACGCAGATTAACAACAAGAAAAACAATTAACATACATAACTCAAACTGTCTGTATTTATATTATTAAATATATATTTCTGCTCAAACTGTCTGTATTTATATTATTAAATATATATTTCTGTTCAAACTGTCTGTATTTATATTATTAAATATATATTTCTGTTCAAACTGACTATATATTATTAAATATATATTTCTGTTCAAACTGACTGGCACAATTTCTAATAACGGTTTCTATCATATAATTATATTCGTTTCAAAATCAGTTTCAAAATAAGATTTGCAGTAAAGAAATCCACCATTTTAAATAGTTTAATGTACTTGAACACTGTTGGAAAATATATAATGATATTTTGACTAGGTTAATCTTTTTCATTAGTTTATCTTCCTAGCTCCAATTCTCCGTAGAAACCATCAAAGCAATGGAATCAATGTGCGTACATCACTTTTAGAACTATTTATTAATAGTGGTGGCATACAAAAACTGAGCACTCGAGTACAGCGCAATTTGTTCTTTTGTACAGAACTATATCGTTAAATAACATACCATGTCCCAGTCCTCTTTCTTCCAAATACAAATCCGCGTCTCAATTGAACAGAAATATATCGTTAAATAACATACCTTGTCCCAGTCCACTTTCTTTCCAAATACAAATCCGCGTCTCAATTGAACAGAAATATATCGTTAAATAACATACCTTGTCCCAGTCCTCTTTCTTTCCAAATACAAATCCGCGTCTCAATTGTACATAAATGTGTTCTTTTAAACAGAAATATATCGTTAAATAACATACCATGTCCCAGTCCACTTTCTTTCCAAATACAAATCCGCGTCTCAATTGTACAGAAATATATCGTTAAATAACATACCTTGTCCCAGTCCTCTTTCTTTCCAAATACAAATCCGGGTCTCAATTGTACAGCCTGCTCCAAGTCCACGATGACATCAGCATTAGTAGGCTTCACCCCGAGCAAGAAACATGCCGTAGAATGTCTCGCATAGTTAATATATTTGCATTGCCGACGTAGTTGGCACTGCTCTATGCATTTATAAACCGCGATTTTTGTCACGACGTCTATATTGTAGATCTCAAAATTACTATGAGTACCTATTTCTATTGCCTTACTAAAATAAAACTTTGGAAGGCTGCACAGGAATAACCATGGATATAGATAATGATAAGTAACCAGGAATAACTTTCCATATTAACAATGTAGCTATATCTATAGCACGAAGTCTCCTATTTGTCCTAGGTATCGCCACTACCGGTTGCTCCTGCTTGTTATTGTATCTAATATCATTTATGACGATCCCTAGTGTATTAGGCACAATACCCAATGGGGAATATATAGTTAGAAAATGATTAATTAATCTCCGAGTCGGTGATTCAAAACGGTGCATGTGAAATTGAATGCATGTTGTTGCATGGTGCATAGTTACAAATGTTTACAAAGAGCTAGGTGATAAAAATGAATCCAAGCATTCTAAAACGATATAAATGGCAAAGAGGAATCTAAGCACATTCCAAAAAGTTAAATGGTAGAGATGAATCTAAGCATTCTAAAAACCTAAATGACAAAGATGAAGCTAAGCATTCTAAAAACCTGAATGACAATGATGAATCTAAGCATTCCAAAGAGTTAAATGGTAGAGATGAATCTAAGCATTCTAAAAAGGTTAACAAAACTAAATGACAAAGATGAATCTGACAAAGATGAACCTAAGCATTCCAAAAAGTTAAATGGTGGAGATGAATCTAAGCATTCTAAAAAAGTTAACAAAACTAAATGACAAAGATGAATCTAAGCATTTCAAAAACTTGATTGACAATGATGAATCTAAGCATTCCAAAAAGTTAAATGGTGGAGATGAATCTAAGCATTCTAAAAAAGTTAACAAAACTAAATGACAAAGATGAATCTAAGCATTTCAAAAACTTGATTGACAAAGATGAATCTAAGCATTCTATAAACCTGAATTACAAAGATGAAGCTAAGCATTCTAACAACCTGAATGACAAAGATGAATCTAAGCATTCTAAAACGTTAAATTATAGAGATGAATCTAAACATTCTAAAAACCTAAATGACAAAGATGAATCTAAGCATTCTAAAACGTTAAGTGATAGAGAGGAATCTAAACATTCTAAAAACCTAAATGACAAAGATGAATCTAAGCATTCTAAAACATGAATGACAAAGATGAATCTAGGTATTCCAAAAAGTTAAATGGTAGAGATGAATCTAAGCATTCTAAGAACCTAAATGACAAAGATGAATCTCAGCATTCTAAAAACCTAACTGACAAAGATGAATCTAAGCATTCTAAAAACCTAAATGACAAAGATGAAGCTAAGCATTCTAAAAACCTGAATGACAATGATGAATCTAAGCATTCCAAAATGTTAAATGGTAGAGATGAATCTAAGCATTCTAAAAAAGTTAACAAAACTAAATGACAAAGATGAATCTAAGCATTCCAAAAACCTGATTGACAAAGATGAATCTAAGCATTCTAAAAACCTGAATGACAAAGATGAATCTAAGCAATCCAAAAAGTTAAATAGTAGAGATAAATATAAGCATTCTACAAAGGTTAACAAAACTAAATGACAAAGATGAATCTAAGCATTCTAAAGACCTGAATGACAAAGACGAATCTAAGCATTCTAAAATGTTAAATGGTAGAGATGAATCTAAGCTTTCTAAAAACTTAAATGACAAAGATGAATCTAAGCATTCTAAAAACCTGAATGACAAAGATGAATCTAAGCATTCCAAACAGTTAAATAGTAGAGATGAATCTAAGCATTCTAAAAAGTTAACAAAACTAAATGACAAAGATGAATCTAAGCATTCTAAAAAGTTAACAAAACTAAATGACAAAGATGAATCTAAGCATTCCAAAAAGTTAAATGGTAGAGATGAATCTCAGCATTCTAAAAACCTGAATGACAAATATGAATCTAAGCATTCTAACAAGTTAACAAAACTAAATGACAAAGTTGAATCTAAGCATTCCAAAAAAGTTTAATAGTAGAGATGAATCTAAGCATTCTAAAAACGTTAACAAAACTAAATGACAAAGATGAATCTAAGCATTCTAAAAACCTAAATGACAAAGATGAATCTAAGCATTCTAAAAACCTAAATGACAAAGATGAATCTAAGCATTCCAAACAGTTAAATAGTAGAGATGAATCTAAGCATTCTAAAAAACTAAATGACAAAGATGAATCTAAGCATTCCAAACAGTTAAATGACAAGATGAATCTAAGCATTCCAAACAGTTATATGGTAGAGATGAATCTAAACATTCTACAAAACTAAATGACAAAGATGAATCTAAGCATTCTAAAACCATAAATGACAAAGATGAATCTAAGCATTCTAAAAACCTAAATGACAAAGATGAATCTAAGCATTCCAAACAGTTAAATGGTAGAGATGAATCTAAACATTCTAAAAAACTAAATGACAAAGATGAATCTAAGCATTCTAAAAAACTAAATGACAAAGATGAATCTAAGCATTCCAAAAGGTTAAATGGTAGATATGAATCTAAGCATTCCATCATCATCTTCTTCTTCATCATTACTATCATCATTGGTTGATGACTGACTCTGTGTGTGAGTTGAGGCATATTCGATGTTGGGGTTAACATATGTCTTGAATGCTGTGGACTTTGCACGTGCATGCAGTAACCAGTCAACGGAACTTGATGACTCGTTGGATACTAACCAACCAGGCCGCTGACTCCATACAGAACGGTAAGCTCTTTTAGATTTAAAGCCATTGTAATTTTATTTTACCATTCTCTGGGCACAGACAAATGTATTCCAATCAAACATCTATATTAAATCAATAGTTTATTTCTTGTATACTAATTTCGTGCATTTTGTTTTCTATGTATACACATATATATTATAGTTTTTTCTATGTATATACATATATATTATAGTATTTGCTATGTATACACGTATATATTATAGTATTTGCTATGTATATATATATATATATTATAGTGTTTTCTATGTATATACATATATATTATAGTGTTTTCTATGTATACACATATATATTATAGTGTTTTCTATGTATACACATATATATTATAGTGTTTTCTATGTATATACATATATATTATAGTGTTTTCTATGTATACACATATATTATAGTGTTTTCTATGTATACACATATATATTATAGTGTTTTCTATGTATACATATATATTATAGTGTTTTCTATGTATACACATATATATTATAGTGTTTTCATGTATACACATATATTATAGTGTTTTCTATGTATATACACATATATTATAGTGTTTTCTATGTATACATATATATTATAGTGTTTTCTATGTATATACACATATATTATAGTGTTTTCTATGTATACATATATATTATAGTGTTTTCATGTATACATATATATTATAGTGTTTTCTATGTATACACCTATATATTATAGTGTTTTCTATGTATACACATATATATTATAGTGTTTTCTATGTATACACATATATTATAGTGTTTTCTATGTATACATATATATTATAGTGTTTTCTATGTATACATATATATTATAGTGTTTTCATGTATACATATATATTATAGTGTTTTCTATGTATACACATATATATTATAGTGTTTTCTATGTATACACATATATTATAGTGTTTTCTATGTATACATATATATTATAGTGTTTTCTATGTATATACATATATTATAGTGTTTTCTATGTATACACATATATATTATAGTGTTTTCTATGTATACACATATATATTATAGTGTTTTCTATGTATACACATATATATTATAGTGTTTTCTATTTATACACATATATATTATAGTGTTTTCTATATAAACACACATATATTATAGTGTTTTCTATGTATACACATATATATTATAGTGTTTTCTATATAAACACACATATATTATAGTGTTTTCTATGTATACACATATATATTATAGTGTTTCCTATGTACAGTTTAGTCAATATTAAAATAATTAAAATATTAAAAGGATTAAACAACAAGCACAAGTGATGTATGAAATTCTCTCTTTACTTGCGACACACTGCCGCATACACCCGGAGCTGTGCGACACACTGCCGCGCACACCCGGAGCTGTGCAACACACTGCCGCATACACCCGGAGCTGTGCGACACACTGCCGCATACACCCGGAGCTGTGCAACACACTGCCGCATACACCCGGAGCTGTGGGACACACTGCAGCATATACCTGGAGCTGTGCGACACACTGCCGCATACACCCGGAGCTGTGGGACACACTGCCGCATACACCCGGAGCTGTGCGACACACTGCCGCGTACACCCGGAGCTGTGGGACACACTGCCGCATACACCCGGAGCTGTGGGACACACTGCCGCATACACCCGGAGCTGTGGGACACACTGCCGCATATACCTGGAGCTGTGCGACACACTGCCGCATACACCCGGAGCTGTGCGACACACTGCCGCATACTCCCGGAGCCGTGCGACACACTGCCGCATATACCCGGAGCTGTGCGACACACTGCCGCATACACCCGCAGCCGTGCGACACACTGCCGCATACACCCGGAGCTGTGCGACACACTGCCAACAGAATCTGATAACTTGAATGAATGAATAAAAATAAATGTTATTTGTACTTTCATTGAGACAATTTCATTGTCTTACGGCTCAGCAACATTGAATTGCACTTAGGGCCAGGAATAGCGGCCGGTAGTGGGCCGGGAATAGCGTTGGGGGGAGAGAGCCAGGAATAGCGTCCGGTAGTGAGCAGGGAATAGCGTCGGGGGGAGAGAGCCGGGAATAGCGGTCGGTAGTAAGCCGGGAATAGCGTCGTGGGGAGAGAGACAGGAATAGCGGCCGGTAGTGAGCCGGGAATAGCGTTGGGGGGGGGGGGGGAGAGACATGAATAGCAGCCGGTAGTGAGCCGGAATAGCTTCGGGGGATAGAGACAGGAATAGCGGCAGGTAATAAGCCGGGAATAGCGTCGGGGGGAGAGAGACAGGAATAGCGGCCGCTAGTGAGCAAGGAATAGCGTCGGCGGGAGAGAGCCAGGAATAGCGGCCGGTAGTGAGCCGGGAATAGCGTCGGGGAGAGTGAGACAGGAATAGCGGCCGGTAGTGAGCCGGGAATAGCGTCGGGGGGGGGGGAGAGAGACAGGAATAGCGTCGGTAGTGAGCCGGGAATAGCGTCGGCGGGAAAGAGCCAGGAATAGCGTCCAGTAGAGAGCCGGGAATAGCGTCCGGTAGAAAGCCGGGAATAGCGTCGGTAATTAAGCCAGGAATAGCGGCGGGGAGAGAGAGCCGGGAATAGCGTCGGGGAGAGAGCCGGGAATAGCGTCCGGTAGTGAACCGGGAATAGCGACCGGTAATTAAGCCAGGAATAGCGTCGGGGAGAGAGACCCGGGAATAGCGTCCGATAGACAGCCGGGAATAGCGTCGGGGAGAGAGACCCGGGAATAGCGTCCAGTAGAGAGCTGGGAATAGCGTCTGGGAGAGAGCCGGAATAGCGTCTGGCAGAGGGGAATAACGTCGGGGAGAGAGCCGGGAATAGCGTCAGGGAGAGAGCCGGAAACGCGTCGGGGAGAAAGCTGGGAATAGCGTCGGGGAGAGAGCCGGGAATAGCGTCGGGGAGAGAGCCGGGAATAGCGTCGGGGAGAGAGCCGGGAATAGCGTCGGGGAGAGAGCCGGGAATAGCGCGGAATTAAGCCAGGAATAGCGTCGGGGAGAGAGCCGGGAATAGCGTCCGTAGACAGCCGGGAATAGCGTCGGGGAGAAAGCTGAGAGCCGGGAATAGCGTCGGGGAAGACCCGTATTAGCGTCTAGGGAGAGACCCGGAAATAGCGTCGGGGAGAGAGCCGGGAATAGCGTCGGAGAGAACCGGGAATAGCGTCGGAGAGAGAGCCGGGAATAGCGTCGGAGAGAGAGCCGGGAATAGCGTCGGGGGAGAGAGAGCCGGGAATAGCGTTGGGGGGGGAGAGCCGGGAATAGCGTCGGGGGAGAGAGCCGGGAATAGCGTCCGGTAGAGAGCCGGGAATAGCGTCGTGGTGAGAGGCGGGAATAGTGTCGGGGAGAGAGCCGGGAATAGTGTCGGGGAGAGAGCCGGGAATAGCGTCGGGGAGAGAGCCGGGAATAGCGTCGGGGAGAGACCCGGGAATAGCGTCGGGAGTGACCCGGGAATAGCGTCGGGGAGAGAGCCGGATATAGCGTCAGGGGGGAGAGCCGGGAATAGCCTCTGGCAGAGAGCCGGGAATAGCGTCCGGTAGAGAGCCGGGAATAGCGTCGTGGTGAGAGCCGGGAATAGCGTCGTTGTGAGAGCCGGGAATAGCGTCGGGGAGAGAGCCGGGCATAGCGTCGTGGGAGAGCCGGGAATAGCGTCGTGGGAGAGCCGGGAATAGCGTCGGGGAGAGAGCCGGGAATAGCGTCGTGGGAGAGCCGGGAATAGCGTCGAGGAGAGAGCCGGGAATAACGTCCGGTAGAGAGCCGGGAATAGCGTCGGGATAGAGACCTACACTGTATGCATACACATGAATAGAGGTATGTGCTGTTGAAAGGGTTACTACCACCACGCATCACTTGGATTTACATCCCTTTTCACTTGCCTTCCAAGGTCGAGGAGCAGTGACTATTGTAGTTTTTTCTATCAGATACAGACAGGAAGAATACACCTCTATTGGTAGTGCGGGGGTGAGACATCGCAATTCAGCACTGAATTAACGATAAGCAGATTTGGTAAAATGTGTCACTAATATGAAGCCACCAAACTAACGTGCACACACTCCCCTATTCACTCTATTCTGTTACATTGATGTATGTCAGAGCAGCAGGGGATACTGTCGGATATTCTACTCTTGAAATCAGACACAAAATTGCAGCTCATCTCTGACCACCGCTGTACGGGCCTGGTTCATCCGTGTATAATGTTTTGTACCATGCTTCTTCAGTTGGCCAGAGGCCTTGTGGTATTAGTGTTGCTTTCAAATGTGAACGATGTCGCAATACTTTGGCTTTCTTGCTGTAGTTGGAACACCAACTTGTTACAACACAAACAGTTGACACTACATTCGACCAGTATTAATGTTAAATCTTTATGTAGGCATGTTTTGAGTTATCCAAAATGTTGGCCTTTTCCTTTCGACCCTTGTTAACTGATTAGTATTGGAACTAGTTTCTGGAGTAACATTTCCATTATTTATGCATAGTACTTAGAACTGTACATATAATTATACATTATGTAAATACATAATGATATCATTAAAACATTGTGTATTTGCATGATATTAGTTTATACAAATTTATTTTAGCTTGATTGCGAAACAAGTTCTTTCAACTTTTATTAATCACTCTCGAGCCATATTCCATATGTATGGCAATGCAAAAGCCATATTCCATATGTATGGCATGCAAAATCCATATTCCATATGTATGGCATGCAAAAGCCATATTCCATATGTATGGCATGCAAAATCCATATTCCATATGTATGGCATGCAAAAGCCATATTCCATATGTATGGCATGCAAAAGCCATATTCCATATGTATGGCATGCAAAAGCCATATTACATATGTATGGCATGCAAATGCCATATTCCATATGTATGGCATGCAAAAGCCATATTCCATATGTATGGCATGCAAAATCCATATTCCATATATATGGCATGCAAAAGCCATATTCCATATGTATGGCATGTATTTCTATTCAGTGTACATTGAACAATTTCAAATTAACTATTCTCCATTGAATTCAATCAGTTATTAACATGCACTCTGTATGAAATTGTATTTACAATATTTATTTGTTAGTTCACTGTGCGTTAATATAGTGTGCATAGTATTGTCCTCATGGGCATAAAGGAATTGAAAAATAAAAGCCTGTCAACTTAAGTAATGCTGATTTAGAATGCATAGACCTATGAACCATTCAACAAAACATATAGAAACATCACTGAGCACGATCGAGTACTAGTATTCATGTTGTTAGAACCCGCGGTCCGTCCCAATCAAAGCACTATTATTACCAGCAATCTATGTTCACGACAACTATTGCGTGCAACAACTAATTGTTTGTATTTTAGACTGAAACGTATTTACATGATATAAATCGATGCAACCGTGAGCTAGATGGCACTAGAACCTCGTGTTTAGACGATCAGAAACGTATTTACACGATATAAATCGATGCAACCGTGAGCTAGATGGCACTAGAACCTCGTGTTTAGACGATCAGAAACGTATTTACACGATATAAAACGATGCAACAGTGAGCTAGATGGCACTAGAACCTCGTGTTTAGACGACCAGAAACGTATTTACATGATATAAAACGATGCAACCGTGAGCTAGATGGCACTGGAACCTCTTGTTTAGACGACCAGAAACGTATTTACATGATATAAAACGATGCAACCGTGAGATAGATGGCACTGGAACCTCGTGTTTAGACGACCAGAAACGTATTTACATGATATAAAACGATGCAACCGTGAGCTAGATGGCACTAGAACCTCGTGTTTAGACGACCAGAAACGTATTTACAGATATAAAACGATGCAACCGTGAGCTAGATGGCACTAGAACCTCGTGTTTAGACGACCAGAAACGTATTTACATGATATAAAACGATGCAACCGTGAGCTAGATGGCACTGGAACCTCGTGTTTAGACGACCAGAAACGAATTTACATGATATAAAACGATGCAACCGTGAGCTAGATGACACTGGAACGTCGTATATAGACGACCAGAAACTTATTTACATGATATACAACGATGCAACCGTGAGCTAGATGGCACTAGAATCTCTTGTTTAGACGATCGGAAACGTATTTACATGATATAAAACGATGCAACCGTAAGCTAGATGGCACTAGAACCTCGTGTTTAGACGACCAGAAACGTATTTACATGATAGAAAACGATGCAACCGTGAGCTAGATGGCACTGGAACCTCGTGTTTAGACGACCAGAAACGTGATATAAAACGATGCAACCGTGAGCTAGATGGCACTAGAACTCGTGTTTAGACGATCGAAACGTATTTACATGATATAAAACGATGCAACCGTAGCTAGATGGCACTGAAACGTGATATAAAACGATGCAACCGTGAGCTAGATGGCACTAGAAGCTCGTGTTTAGACTACCAGAAACGTATTTACATGATATAAAACGATGCAACCGTGAGCTAGATGGCACTGGAACCTCGTGTTTAGACGACCAGAAACGTATTTACATGATATAAAACGATGCAACCGTGAGCTAGATGGCACTGGAACCTCGTGTTTAGACGACCGGAAACGTATTTATATGATATAAAACGATGCAACCGTGAACTAGATGGCACTAGAACCGCGTGTTTAGACGACCAGAAACGTATTTACATGATATAAAACGATGCAACCGTAAGCTAGATGGCACTGGAACCTCGTGTTTAGACGACCAGAAACGTATTTACATGATATAAAACGATGCAACCATGAGCTAGATGGCACTGGAACGTCGTGTTTATACGACCAGAAACGAATTTACATGATATAAAACGATGCAACCATGAGCTAGATGGCACTGGAACGTCGTGTTTATACGACCAGAAACGAATTTACATGATATAAAACGATGCAACCGTGAGCTAGATGGCACTGGAACCTCGTGTTTAGACGACCAGAAACGTATTTACATGATATAAAACGATGCAACCGTGAGCTAGATGGCACTGGAACCTGGTGTTTAGACTACCAGAAACGTATTTACATGATATAAAACGATGCAACCGTGAGCTAGATGGCACTGGAACCTCGTGTTTAGACGACCAGAAACGTATTTACATGATATAAAATGATGCAACCGTGAGCTAGATGGCACTAGGACCTCGTGTTTAGACGACCGGAAACGTATTTACACGATATAAAACGATGCAACCGTGAGCTAGATGGCACTAGAACCTCGTGTTTAGACGACCAGAAACGTATTTACATGATATAAAACGATGCAACCGTGAGCTAGATGGCACTGGAACGTCGTGTTTATACGACCAGAAACGAATTTACATGATATAAAACGATGCAACCGTGAGCTAGATGGAACTAGAACCTCGTGTTTAGACGACCAGAAACGTATTTACATGGTATAAAACGATGCAACCATGAGCTAGATGGCACTAGAACCTCGTGTTTAGACGATCAGAAACGTATTTACATGATATAAAACGATGCAACCGTGAGCTAGATGGCACTAGAAGCTCGTGTTTAGACTACCAGAAACGTATTTACATGATATAAAACGATGCAACCGTGAGCTAGATGGCACTGGAACCTCGTGTTTAGACGACCAGAAACGTATTTACATGATATAAAACGATGCAACCGTGAGCTAGATGGCACTGGAACCTCGTGTTTAGACGACCAGAAACGTATTTACATGATATAAAACGATGCAACCGTGAGCTAGATGGCACTGGAACCTCGTGTTTAGACGACCAGACACGTATTTACATGATATAAAACGATGCAACCGTGAGCTAGATGGCAATAGAACCTCGTGTTTAGACGACCAGACACGTATTTACATGATATAAAACGATGCAACCGTGAGCTAGATGGCACTGGAACGTCGTGTTTAGACGACCAGAAACGTATTTACATGATATAAAACGATGCAACCGTGAGCTAGATGGCACTGGAACCTCGTGTTTAGACGACCAGAAACGTATTTACATGATATAAATCGATGCAACCGTGAGCTAGATGGCACTGGAACCTCGTGTTTAGACGACCAGAAACGTATTTACATGATATAAAACGATGCAACCGTGAGCTAGATGGCACTAGAACCTCGTGTGATATAAAACGATGCGCGATGTATGTGTGTGTGGTGGTGTAGTGTGGTGTGGTGTGGTGTGGTGTGGTGTGGTGTGGTGTGGTGTGGTGTGGTGTGGTGTGGTGTGGTGCGGTGCGGTGCGGTGCGGTGCGGTGCGGTGCGGTGCGTTGTGGTGCGTTGTGGTGTGGTGTGGTGTGGTGTGGTGTGGTGTGGTGTGGTGTGGTGTGGTGTGGTGTGGTGTGGGGTGCGTCAACTCGCATACATCTAATTTGCAAACAAAATCCATATAAACGCTTTATCAGCGGAAAGTTGTAAGGCGCATATAACTCTCGCATATAAAATGTTTTGATAAGGGTAGAAAAATGTTTCAAATACCAGTACTGGTATGAATATTATGTTAAATAGCTTGCGCTATAGTGTCGCTTTAAAAGAATTTGAAGGCCAGACTAATAAATTGAACACCAAACTATGCGATTTTGATAGAAGGATCTGACATGCAACCCCAATAAAAGTTTGAATCCTATAAAGTCAATTATGCATTATGCGCATTTATATTTACGTCTTGGATGTTCAAATTTCCATATTTTTGGAGATAATAATTTGACATTTTATGTTGTATATACCCAACTCTTCGCCATACCCCTATAGATAGTTTTATAGCAGTTTATTAGGTTTATATTTGTTCAAATTGCTTGGACAATCTACATGCCTTACATGTCAGGGAATGGTACAATGCACTGTTACGCCGCATAGAGCTCCTAACCCATAGAGCTCCCATGTAGCTCTATGCGTTAGGCTACAACGCATAGAGCTCCAGTAGTTTAATATGTTTTAGTAGTTAACAACAGAGGAGCTCAATGCGGGACGATCGGGCATATTGACGCATTGAAGCTCTATCGGACAGGAGCTCTATGCGGTTCTTTAACGACGCATAGATCCCCGAGGAGCTCTATGGGTTAGGAGCTCTATGCGGCGTAACAATGCACTTATAATAGTTTTATCGAAATTCCAAAAAAATCTATGATCGTACTATGTGTGTATGTATGTATGTTCCATTAATGTCAAACCCCTCGCGGGGACTTAGACATGTTTTCCTGGGCAGGCTTAACCGACCTAAGCGATTAACCAGTACTAAGCAATGTGTGTGAGGTGTCTTGCTCAATGACACTACATACGTGACCGAGTATCGAACCCGGGACCGTTCTATTCCAAATCCGACGCTCTACCACTGGACCACGGACGCCACACGATGTGTCCCACCATGACACAATAATAAGTCTTTAAAAAAAGAGCTAACTGTACCATAATTAGTATATGTAGGTAATTGTATAAGCTTTCTAGTGATATCAATACCATTCCAGACATATGTTCCAGTCCACAGATATGACAATTTGAATAATGGGCTTCTCGAGATTAATATTCCGAGAAAATTGAGATCAAAGAGTTGCGAGTATTTCTCCAACATTTGGAGACACAGTGAAATCAAAACATCACAGTAATCCATGCATCCCTAGCACCGTCATATGTTTGTGAAGTGTCTGTAAATGTATAGTGTTGTCTTGTAGTGTGACTGTGTTTGACGCTTTCGATGATGGTGCGATAAAATCGACATTGGTGAGGGCAGTTGTTAGAAATTGTTACATAACCCATTTTGCTTTTTCTTTGCTTTGTCATGATTATGTATGTACAGTCAAACCTGTGTTAGTGGTCACCTCCATCAAGCAGAAAACCTGTATTAAGCAGCCAGTTTCAAGATTCCCTATATATTGTTTTACTATACAGTTGACCTCTATTAAGCAGCCACCTGTGCTAAGCAGCCATTTTCTCCGACTCCATTGACTGGCTGCTTAAGACAGGGTTGACTGTAATATCAAATAGCAAATAAAATATGATTAAAAAAAGAAGATAAACTCGACAACCGGAGGAGGTATCTTCCACCTCTTCAGGGTGACAAGTCCTCATTGTTTCCTCCTCTTCAGGGCAAAAATTCCCATTGGTTTCTTCCTCTTCATGGCGACAAGTCTCATGGTTTCCTCCTCTTCCGGGCGAGAAGTCCTCATGGTTTCTTCCTCTTCAGGGCGACAAGTCCTCATGGTTTCCTCCTCTTCAGGGCGACAAGTCCTCATGGTTTCCTCCTCTTCAGGGCGACAAGTCCTCATGGTTTCCTCCTCTTCAGGGCGACAAGTCCTCATGGTTTCCTCCTCTTCAGGGCGAGAAGTCCTCATGGTTTCCTCCTCTTCAGGGCGACAAGTCCTCATGGTTTCCTCCTCTTCAGGGTGACAAGTCCTCATGGTGTCTCCCTCTTCATGGTGACAAGTCCTCATGGTGTCTCCCTCTTCATGGTGACAAGTCCTCATGGTGTCTCCCTCTTCATGGTGACAAGTCCTCATGGTGTCTCCCTCTTCAGGGCGACAAGTCCTCATGGTTTCCTCCTCTTTAGGGTGACAAGTCCTCATGGTGTCTCCCTCTTCAGGGCGACAAGTCCTCTCATGGTTTCCTCCTTTTCAGGGTGACAAGTCCTCTCATGGTTTCCTCCTCTTCAGGGCGACAAGTCCTCATGGTTTCCTCCTCTTCAGGGTGACAAGTCCTCATGGTGTCTCCCTCTTCAGGGTGACAAGTCCTCATGGTTACCTCTATCTGAATGGCTCTTCCTAGACCACCCTCCTCACTGTTGGTCACCCCGCAGCAGCATATAAACTGATCTGACAGTTAAGACATATGGCCGTCTCGGTCGCTCCAGGGTATGTCCATACGTCCACTACCTCCGATGGTGACCTGTGGTGGTGGTGAAGCGTGTGTCGCTTGTTGCAAGGTCGACCGTCAGAAGATCCCAGTAGCATACGCTGCTGCTGCGAGATGTGCCCCGACCGCGACGTGCAAGCCGTGAGGAGATCGGCCAGGCAGCCTTTGGACTAAGGTCGACCTTCGGCTATTTATTATTGGTTTATCGATTTTCAGACCTCTACGGTTTGTCGGTGAATAACTTCAGTCGTTTTTCTTTCATATCAGATGCAATAATATTTCCAAGCAAAGAGATAAGTCTTGCATTTAATGCGTTTAACATCTCGGATAACATAATATATATTACAATAAAAATACAAATTCACTGACATGAGATTTCAATATAGAGCCAAAGACGCACCTGTTTTCGATCCATAAATCGATTTTCAGAGAGTTGTCTCTCGGCATTTTCACATGACTGGTAAGTGGCTGTGCACTGTAAACCAGGAGTGTTCGTTCACCCGTATACACGTGAATGAGATCAATGGAAGATTTATATATTTTTTAACTTTAATGTAAATATTAATCTGTTTGCTAATTATCCTGTTGGAAGTTCTAGTACGTACCGTATAAACCAAGCACCTGTTACTGACACGTGTGACGACGTTCGCAAACAAATTCAAACACAAGTTTATACAAATTTATTTTAGCTCGATTGCGAAACAAGTTCTTTCAACTTATATTAATCACTCTCGAGACCTCATTCCTGGTGGAATCCATCGCCATGAAGGAGAGAGAAGAGGCAATGTTGAATTTAAATGCCTTGACTAAGGGCACAATCATAACGGCACCAGCGGGGCTCGAACTCCGAACCTTTACCACCTGAAGCGAACGCGCATCCACTGCGCTATCGCGACTTCCACAGGTGGGGAACGAAAACAGGGGCAATGATACATTTGATAAGATTAAGAACTTGTAGACAAGTAATATGTCGAGCCTAGAATTCACGTCCTGCTGAACAGTCGTATTCCGACATCAAGGAGTACTCTGGAGCCGTTGCGATTATACCATTAGGCAAGGCATTTAAATTCCACACACCTCTTCTCTCTTCCCTCGTGGCGATGGATTCCATCTGGAATGATGTCGCGAGAGTGATTAATATAAGTTATAAGAACTTGTTTCCCCCTCGAGCTAAAATAAATGTGTATACACTATTACCTGTTGGATTGTGACTATGATTATGACAGACGGATCTGTAGCCCAGTGGTAAAACGCTGGACTGGTAATCCAGGGATCGCAGGTTCGATCCCCCGTCTGACCCTAATAAAATTAACAGTCTTTCAGATGGGACGTTAAACCGAGGTCTCGTGTCGGTGCTTTACGCCGTGTACGTAAAAGAACCAGAGGAGACTCTGGGATGGGTCTCTGTCTGTATCATTGCACTATCCTCCAAAATCTAAAATTACTAATCTCTTCAGGAGGCGTCGCTCATATGGGCAACCGGTAGCGACGTTAAATAAACGTAAAACATACACACACTATGATTATACACATGTCAATGATTGTCACTATCATCACGGGTACGCTTTCCAGTAGCGCCCACATGGTCTCGTACATTCCAACGTACACATGGCCGTATCTTGTTATATATATATGTACCAATTTAGGTGGTATCCGAATTGGTGTCGGACGTTCCATCGTGGGGGGGGGGGGATCTGTCCACATTTTCAGGAGTTGGAATGAGGAGTACGCACTATCGGAGTAGTATTGGGAGGCAGGATAGTTTAGAGCAAAAACTTATAGAGCAAAATAAATAAAATAAAATTTGCTCTATAAGTTTTAATTTATTAAAATTAAATATTTATTTAATATATTAAGATTTTGTGTAATAAAAAAATAAATATTTATTTTATATATATAAAAATATATATAAATTAAATATATTTAAAAAAATTTCAGTCTAATGTCTTAAAATCTTCATAGTCTATAAGTCACAGTTTTTATCCAGTCATTTCTTCATAGTCTATATGTCTTCATAGTATTATCCATATAGTACGTTGGCCGAGTGGTTAATACGTTGGACTTAAGTTCTAATGGATAATATCCTCGTGGGTTCGAATCCCACACCTACTAATATATTTTTAGTATATTAGTAAAAATAAAACATAAGTATAATATAAAATTTCATACATGTTTTTTATTTTATAAAGCTATTGTCTAACGCAGACTATATACATGATATACAAGCATAATAAAAAGCACATATAATAAATGTTCAGTTCAGTTCATCATAATGTTCTATAGAACGTAACTTAGTGTGTAATTGTTCAGTTCTTGTAGATTTTGTTCACTCTTTTTGTGTAGCAATTCTTGCACTACGCCTTAAATATTTATAAACATCACGATCATTCTGTGTAGCAATACGATTATGTTTCCTAACTTGTTCAATTCTGTTTTTCCACGATTTCGAATTATCTGTAGTCGTAATTTGATGATGTAGACCATCTAGACGATCCTGCCAACATCTTTTAACTGTTTGTTTAACAGAGTTCCAACGTTTTGTAGCTTCTTGAACGGTATTATCGACGGTTGTATCATCCCAATGTACAATATTAGGTTCATCTTGTACAACGATAACATCTGGTTCAGTTTTAATTTGTTCGATAATGAGTACATCATCATCACTATCATTATTAACATCAATAACGATAGGTTCTTGTTTAATCATATCAGCCGTTAGTATTGGATCTGTATTAAGATCAAATTTCGAATTTTCGTCTACATGTTCAAGTTCGTTATACTTCCTACGTAGAAAAGCGCATGTAATACATGAACATGCTTCTAAATCTGCTGTAGAAGTCTCAACAGATTTCGGTTGATTTTTAACAACAACACATCCTGGAATATTCTGTGTAGATACAATGTTATTATGTTCGTCCATAAATACAAGATTCAAATGTTGTGAATCAACAAATTTTGCTGTATCGCAAGTTTTCCATTTAATATCACCATCTATACGATATTTAATTGTAGCATCAACATCTATAATTAATTCTTCGATAGAACGTTTACTAGGAACATCTATAGCTGTTGTTGTTGTAAAAGTTAATATAGCTTTACCGCTAGTTGTTGTATCGTTAGTAGTTGTTATGATGATAATATTGTACAGCGTAGTACACAAATGTAGTAAAGAGTGAACGATGTTCTTCTTCTTATATACACTAAGAAACGTCTACATCTTCAAGTGTCTGTATATCATTGGTTAATTGTTAGAAACCCACAATTCAAATTCTCTAGTAGTTAAATCCCAATATTGAGCAGCAGTTACATAATCATTAGAAAATTCATTGAGTAAATTATTTAAATAACATTTAAAATTAAATGTATCAATACTAAATGTATGTCTACAAAAAGGACATTTACAAAGTTTAATTATACAAGATAAACAAATAAGATGGTAGCATTGACATTCATTATTAAAATAAAAATCATTATCTGTTTGTAAACATATACTACATTCTTCACCCCATAATTCGAAATAGCTCATAATTAAAATGTAATGAAAAAAAAGCTTTAAGATTATTAGTAACAGTTAATATATATACGTAATAATAAGTAACGCCTACAATCTTGAATTACAAGTTTGACAAACGTCACTTTTAACATTGTGATGTAATTTCAAGTGTTCGTGTGAAAACTTTTGAAACCACTTAGTTAATAAAGTATCATTTTGTAAATAATTTGTAAAACTAAAAGTATTAAGTATTATATGAGAAAACGTTTGTTTATGTTTTATAAGACTATATAATACATATAAACAATAAACGCCACATAATTGTGTAGAATCAGATTGAAAACGATTTCTATTTCTACTAACTTTTAAACTATTAATATTTAAAAAATTAGCAATATCTTTATGTATAGGGTTATAACCTCCAAAAGAATCAAAATAATAACAATTAAATGATGTAGTACATATAATTAAAATCCAATGAAGACCAGGTTTAGAAATAGGATCTGTATTAACTATATAACATTTACGACATTTATTAATAGTTAATAACTGATCTCTAGCGCATACAACACCATTTAATGATGGAAAAACAGTATCTAAAATATATTGTAAAGTATGAGTATCCATAATTATTTAAGACGTAATAACATTACGTAGTCCATCAATCATTATCAAATCATCATATTCGGCATAAACAATAACATTTATAGGTGCATCTAAAGCTTCTCTCCATTCCATATCAAATTCTATATTACCATTTTTAATAGGATGAAGATGACCTTCTTCACATCCTAAATCAGGTGTAAAATCAACGGTCCATAGAGTATGGTTATTTTTATATACAGATATTGGATATACAAAAAGATCTTTACCATGTTCAATACCAAGACCTTTCCAAAATGATCTATAACTTTGACATACTTTAGTATTATCATTTGACCAATCCATATATAAAGGATTAGCGTCTATACTAGAACCATTAACAGTAACTTTTAATTTTGAAATATTAAAATGATTAAAAGAAAATGGTGAATGTGTAATATCACCATTCATAATAGAGTTTTTAACTTGGCCCATAATAATACGTTTAGGTATTTGACCATGTATTAGATTAGATTCTATTTTAGATACTAGGCCATTCATAACGGTAAATACGTTAATATCAATACGTTTAATAGGTATTTTCATAGGTGTAGATCTAAGTGCATTATTTAAAGATATCCAAACATTAGGATCTAAAGATACTGTACGAACTTTCATAACAGCTTTTACAATTTCAATTTTACAACCTGCAGAATCATTACCAATCATATACAAAGTTGGAGATGATCTTACAAAACGTAATTTTAATTCGCACATATTAGGTAGATATTTAGTTTGTCTAGTAATATCTGTATGTATTTTACCTTGCAATTCAACAATTTTACCTGTAGATAATTTACTATGATGTTTTTTAGAACCTCCAGTACTATCATTATAATCGTTAAATGTACGTATTTCATTAGGTCTAGCTTTACCCCATAATTGAGTATCTTCTAACATATCTTGTTCAATAGCACTAGTACCACATAAAGTTTCTAAAAAAGCCCTATAAGGATATTTATCATTACCAGATATTAATTTACCATTAATATATACATCTACATGAGAAAATAAAGAATGTAATGGATTATCTATAATAGATACATTGCTAGTTTGATCCACATTACTACCATCAGCTTGTACCATTTTAATTTTAAGATTTAATTCTAAATCCATAAGATCTGTCCATTTTTCAGTTTGCCTAGGAATTATAAATTCTATAGGAGCTGTATTATCGTAAGGATTAACTAATGGTTGATGATCATTAATATATGATTTATCCATAGTTGTAAGTGTTGGAGGAATACTATAGAGGTCCAACTCCCCTTTATTACATAATGTAGAACCTGTAAGCATAATTAATCGAAATAATCTAAACGTCTTTTTTTTATTCGTTTAACGGAATGATCATTACAACGTTTTCTACGTCCTGATCCTGACTGACTATTATTATTATGATTATGATCCTTTATACCTTTACTTTTAGTTAGAGCAGTTATAAGTTTATCATTTTGTAAATCGTTTAATATTTTTTTACCTACAGTTTTAATTACATTTGTACCTCTGGTTTTAGCAATATGTTTAATTTCTTTAGGTTTAGCTATTATATCATTTACACCCCCAGTAACCTCACTTAAGACCTTACTAGCTAGATTCTCAACTAAATAAGGTATAATATTACTACCAATATTTTGAATTGTACCACCTAAACCATAACCACGTTGTCTAACACGGCCTCTATATACCGGTATATTCATAATGGTCTTCTACGAAATTCTAACCTAACTATACAAACATCACCCGTTAAATGAATAGGCTCACCTAATTCATTACGTATAAATATATATATATCATTAATACGTTTATCCGTAATCGGTAAATAATGTATATGTTTAAATTGTATACTTTTATGTGTAGTTACATTAGGTTCTTGATTATACGTGAATTGTCTTAATAATAGTACTTGTCCAGAACCAACTATACAAAAATCTATAATATTTGTATATACGTATAGATTAGTAAGACCTAAATATAAATATGGTTTATGAACGAAACAATCCATTTTAGGGAATACAAAATAATGGGGTTTATTAGGTATTGTATGTTTTTGATCATATGAATCCATAGAAACCATATTATCATGCATATTAACAACTTCTTGACAAGGATCTATACCTAACATATTACCTAATAATGCGGGTACAAGAAGTCCAAATTGTCCATTAGTATTAGCCGTTAAAGCTAAAGCTTGTTTTTTATAAAACATAAAATAAGGGTTATCATTATAATGCCAACCTAGAGTAACTCCACGTTGTCTAATTGTTGGTTGTAACATATAATAATACAACCAAGGAGATAAAGTTACACTAAACGCATTATTCCATATATCCTCCATAATACGGGTTAACATTTTATAATCGTTATAAACTCCATTAGGTATTTTAAAAGGAAATAATGAACAATGATTACTCCAATTCCTATTAGAGTAATTATCTTGTTTAGGACCTTTAAAATTAATTATAGATCCATATTTCATATAAAATTCTTGATACATTTTTACTGACTTATAAAAAAATTCATCTGCGTTTATTAATACACCATAATTACTAAAACTTTTAAGGGGTTCTTTAAATTCCTTATCAATATCCATATATTTTTTATATTGTTTCATCGTTTGAAATCTATAATTAAAATCAATTTTTTCTAGATAAAGGTCATTAAAGAAATGGGAATGATTACCAAATGGTACATTCATGAAATCCGCATTTGGTTGACCACCTGCATGATATCGAGGATTTCTAACAACTATATAAAATGTATTATTTTTATCCGTAATATTAAATACTTTATTAGGTATAATACCATCGACTAAACCAACTTCCCAATTACTATCATTACTTAACGTTATACCATTTGGTATAGAAACTCTAAATGATGCATTATCGATAGCATCTGTTGCAGATTTAAATTTAGTACGTTGACTATCTAATGTAATATAGAAATTCTCTGTTTGTTCCATTATACGAAATATTTAAATATATCGTCTCTTATAAAATGCAACGTTAATATACACTTACCATCATTGAAATGAATATTATCGCCTAAAACATTTTTTATATGAACACTTATTTCATCTATATGATTACTATTTAATTTTATATATTGATCATGTTGAAATTCGTTAGTACTATAATGATTAACGTTTAATTTAACTTTAAAAGGTAAAACACGTATTAATTGTTCTTTACGATCAGATACCATTACAGGTTCAATAATATCTAGGTAAACGTATAAAGAACTATCGTTAATTAATAGATTAATAGGATCTAGAAACGGTGATGGTTCTATATCAATAGATCTTATAATAGATGTTTTAGTAGCGTTTAAATAACCTAATTTTTTACATATATTAGGATGAAAAGTTAAACCTATATTAACTTTTTTAGGTATTGTATGTAATTCGCATACACTATTATTACTACGAAATTTAAGTAATATTTTAAGTACATCATCCATTTCAAGTATTCTATCTATTACAGCCGATATTCTAATTTTAATTACACGATGTAATATATCATGTATACAAGCATTTATCATTTGCATAAATTGTAATGGTGTATCATAAAAACCTAGAGGTATATTACCTCTATAAGGGCCTTGTTCTAAAACTTCTATATCATCGGGTAATGTAAGATCAAAATATTGTTCACCATCTACAACAATTAATATAGCACCTGGATAAGTAATTTCTGTTAAAGCTACACGCCATTCTTCTTTATTTACATTTATAGGTATAGCTAATTTACATTTAAATTCGGCAACTGTATTATTAGGATATATATTTAATGAACTATCACTCATAAGCGTTATATAGAAATCTTCCATTATCTACGTTTCGATATTTTAGGTGATGGTAAACCTATACCCGTTATTGTACTTAATAGAACTAGCCAAACGTCTTTATTATTTGTATCACCATAAGTAAGACCCCATACAGAAGCTGCAAATACGCAATAGATGAGTAACATCTGTGCCGTGTATCTATATAGACCCGATATATCTTTATATTTATTAACTAATGAACCTGTTGTAGATTTATTAAGATTATTATCTATAGATATACTATTTTCCATATTTATGCTTTTATCCATGAGTTAAATGACTTATCGTAACCTTTCCACTTTACAAATATTTCTTTAATTTTATGACATTTTTTAATAATAACTCTACTTTTTAATATTTTCTCTATATCATAATCGCCTTTATTTTTAATTAATTGTGATTCATTTCTATAAAATGAACCTTTTATTTCCTCACCGTTCAAATCATGAACCTTAAATGTTATCGGAGAACCATTAATAACTTTATATACAATAAATAATTCTAATGTCCAATTTGGTAAATAACCTTTAGTAAAATGTTTTTTAGTTTTATTAATTCTAACATGATCACCTATTTTAATATTTTTATTATCTTTAGATATTTCATTATTTTTATTAATATTATCCGATATTATATGTTCATTACAGATATTAGCATCTGTAGGTTTATAACCCGTAGAACTATGTTTAGATTTATTATAATTATCTATAAGATCTTGTAATATATTAATATATTTTTTAGTATTATTAGATGTAAAATATTTCCACATTTTACCTTTAATTGTGCGTTGAAAACGTTCAACAATACTAGCTTTAGTTTCTGGATTTTCTGTAGTAAAAAAATGAATATGTTTATTTTTTAAAAACTTTTGAAATGGTTCATTAATAAATTCGCTACCTTTATCCGTTTGTAAACTTTTAGGTATTCTATGAGATTCATTTAATATATTATTAAATGTTTTAATTAATGTTGTAGATAATTTATTTTTTATAGGTTTTACCCAAGCCATTTTAGAGAATACATCAATAACGCATAATAAATAACGATAACCATTATTATATTTACTAAATTTTTGCATATCAGCTAAATCAGCTTGCCATTGAATATCTATACCAGCAACTATTGTTTTTCTACGTCTAAAATTTCTTACAATAGGTTTATGTAATGTATAGGTTTTTTGTTCAGATAACCACGTTTTAACATCTTTTAAAGTTAATTTTTTTAATAATATTTTTCCAGCTTTATATAATTTACCTATACCGGAAAAGGATGCAGGATTTTTAATATCGTAATAAATATTTTTTAATATTTTATCTATTATTTCCAATTTGACCATCGTTGTTTATCTTTTTTAGATTTTTTTATAGGCGTTGTTATTGTATTATCGTTATAATTATCGTAATAATCATCATCATCGGTATAACCACCTTTAGATGTTTTATGTTTTTTCGATGACCGTTTATTCTTAGATGGTGTATTTATTTTATCACTACCTCTTTTATTCTTATTATAATTACTATTTACGTAATTACTCCAACGTTTATTACCAACATTTATTTTTTGATTTTTATTTAATAATTCTTCGGCAACATCTAACCAACCTACATCATTTGTTTTAGATTTTCTTTCTCTAGCTGCATCGTTCATAATATCCGTTATATTACTATTATCTATAATTTTGCCATTGATACTTACAACACCTTTATTATCCCACGTAATATTTGTATTATTTTTTATTTGTTCTAATAAATTACCTACAGGTATACGCATACTTTTAGGTATATTTGTAAGTACATTATCCATAGGTATAGGTTTTAATATATCGGGTACATATGTTGGTGGTTTAGTGGGTATATCTGTAGGTGGTGTAACTGTTGTTGCTGCATCGGCAATAGCTTGATCTTTAAAATTATTATATTTTAACATATATTCTGCATAACGATGCATTTTATCAGTATTACTTATATTAGGATCATTCATTAAATAGTCAATATTTTTTTGTATATCTATAGTTTGTACTATTTCTGGTTTAGGTGGTAATTTAGCATTTTGATATAAACGTAATCGTCTTAATTCATCTACATCAGACGCAGGAACTACGACCATTTTTTTCATCATATTGTATGTTCTACTTAATTTTTATACTATCAATTAATATATTTATTAATTTTGGTTTTAATATTTTACGTTTACGTTTTGTACTTATATTTTTATTGGCTAATAAACGTATATCCTTACTCCAATGCTTTAATGATGACTTATGACTCTTATTCATATTAACATTACCCTTTAATACATTATGACAACATTCACATATACAATGTATTAGACATTTATTACAACTTTTAATAATATTACGTTTAACTGTATCAGGTTCATTACGTAAACCTAATAACATTTTACCGTAACGTTTTATTAACGGTACTTTCATGATAACCAATAGTATAATAATGATATTATATACCAAGACGTTTTACTATATCGTTAACACCATCGGCTATAATAGGTGTTAATAGACCGGCACCTAAAGCCATTAATGGTAATGGTATAAATCCACCTCGTTGATTTCTACGACGACGTTTATTATTTACTCTACGTTTAATATTACCACCGTGTTGTTTACGATGACGCCGACTACATTTACTACGTTTTCCTGCCATGATATCAATACGTTAAATGAAGAATATTATTAATTACATATCGTATTTATTACTTAAATAATTCAGATATTGTTAATAAAAAACGTATTTTTTATTAACGAAATAAAGACAATAATAAATAACCACCTTTTTGATTATTACGTTTTTTATATTGATGTTTACTATTACCCGTCATAACGTTAAATAAACAGTTAATACGTAGTTGTTATTATTATAAGTATTGCGATAAATCGTTATCATTTAAATTAACTAGTAACGGTGGTGTTGACAACGTTGGGGGTTCCGTTAACTTGTTAATCGTTGATGTTATTGTATCATCATCGTATATATTATTCCAATTAGTTAACGTTGGTGATGTGTACGTTTTTGTAGGCGCTATACGTTGTAAAAATGTATTCATAGAAGGTAATTTAACGCTATCAGAAGTTGTCTTTAACGGTGACCATGCACTAATATCGTAATTATCTGGACTAAATCCTTGAGGCATATCAACACTTAATAATGATGATGATGGTGATGTTATTGGTGTCATAGCTTGTAATATCGTAGATTTAAGCGGTGTTACTGATGATGATGATGATGATACAACAACATCTATTATCGGTTGTGGTATTATCGAATTATTAGTATTAAACTTTACTTTTTTATTATTAGGTTTTTTTGTTTTACTAACAGTTACTTTTTTATTAGTTTTCCAATTAATAAATGTACGTAACATTACACCACCTAAAAAACCACTACCACCTTTAGTAAGAATTAATTTTTTTCTATCTGCCATAGATGTATTTTTATCTCCTATAGCTTTTATAGTATTTTCATGTTTTTTCATAAATTTTAACGTTTGTTTAGGCATTGATATTTCATCATCTAATATACCTTTAGCTATAGCTATAAACCATTTCATTAAACGATTATTACTAGTTGTTAAGAATTTTTCACGTTTATCTGGATTTTGTTCCTTTAATAAAAGGCTTATTAAATTATATATATTCATTTTTATATATATATTTTAGGTCCTATACAATCTTTATGAGGAAATATATCTGTTTTTAATCGATATTTTTCACTAGTCATCGGATGAAAGTCTACTAATAAATAACCGTATGGTGTATTGGTAGCATTATTATATGCTTCTACTAAGTGTTTTATTTGCGATTGTGTTTCTAATACTTTTATTTGTTCTTTATCTCTACTATTTTTAAATAATAACATATATTTTGAATTTAAATTTATATTTCTATAATGTTTACTTTGTTGATATAAATTTTGCGTTATATATATACACGTAGCTCCTCTATGATGACCTTTACGCGTAAGCCATGATACAATTTTATCCTCATATTCTGTACCCATCATATCATCAAATATTATCATATATGGTTTATCGGGAGATATTGGGAAATATGTATCATCATCTTCGGGTATTCCGTCAATAAACGTTATCTGTTGATCGTCTATATCATCTTGTTTAACAATATCGTATTGATATTGCCATTCTTTATGACACCAATATACATGACCTATAGGTTTGTCAAATATTTCTTTTCTATATTTGACTATTTTACCCACTGTAACCGTTTTACCGCTACCACTAGGGCCTGCAACATATATATTGCTTGGATGCCTAAATATAACTTCATCGTTATATTCCATTATAACGTTCAATAACAAACAAAATATAGATTATGATATTTTATTTCATAATATTCCTTTATATATATAAAAAAGCATTATTACGTGTTAACATATACGTGCAGAAATACATGCAAAATAAAACACTTATGATGACGTCAACATAAAATTAAACCAATTATATTCATTCTATACAGCTATTGGCTAAAATATAACTAACCTATTAAAAACGTTCTATACAATGATAGGTTAAGTATGTACAAGTGTTTACATAACAGAATAGTATAAAAGTTAACGTAAATGTCTTATTAAAATAAAATATTCCTTTGTATCTGAACAAATACTATGAGTTCTACTATTATGGAAGATATTTTAGAGACTTGTATGGTTGATGCTGGTTTACCTGTGTTAGATAATAAGACATTTAATAATATGTCTTATCATCCTACACAGGATTTACCGTATGA